>JARJDR010011610.1:0-28412 GCA_030264135.1 Myllaena sp. GC000078 | reverse complement strand
TGCGCGTGTGGGACATTAATCAGTAATTAATCATGGCGTGGAAATGCTTTCGGCGTCCTTATCATTTGTCACCAATCTCCATAAGCGCACGAATTAATTACTTTATTAATGAGAGTGGGTATGTACGCGGGATAGCGCAACCACGTGTAATATCACAATCAATTTGATTCAATTTGCGCGCAACGCAATTGTGATGCATCACGATCCCAATTATCGAAAATAAATTATATTTTTATACAATTAATATAAAACCTTTGTTCAAAATTGCATGTATTGATTATTATAATCCGAACATGAATAAATTCGTGAACATGTTTATTGAAATTTATTATTGTCAATTGCAATTCTGTAGAGATTTAACGAATAATAAATAATTCATAGTGGGTTGATTCGAGACTTAATTATACGCGACACACCTGGAGTGGATAATAAAACAGGTGAATTTCTCATTGCCAAAAATCTATTTTAATTGCAAATTAATTATGCATTTTATGATGGAAAAAGCTTGAAATATGTTTAACTAGGTACGTGAAACTATTATAATACTTTCTATCTATAACATAATTCAAGCAAGTTCTTTTAAATGGTAACGACTAAAAAGTTGTTACAAGTTTCCATTCAAAAATGTCTTTCAAACACTCACAAAATAGTTTGAAACTTTTTACGGCGGATGTATGGATAATATTGTAATTCATTCCGATACAAATTGCTTACAATTTTTTGTGATCTGGAGTAGTATTCAGCAAACATTAAACTTGTTATTGCTTCAAATTACAAATTACAAAATGGGAAATGTCCAATGACATCAAAAGTAAGTACCACCGTTTTGCTAGCCGATGATTATTTCGAATAATATTTATATTAATATAAACATAATTGAGACTTTCTTAAACTGGTTCCAGCCCGTCCCGCGGTGTGCAACACACCTCAATCATCGCAGAGAAAACTTTCGCATCGGATGTGTCACATGTTACATATTTTTAAATCCCATACCGTTGAATCATACGACGTAGAGTAAGTCGGTGATGAATTACCAAAATTCAAGATAAATTTAAAGATTATCAACTTTTCATCTTTTATTTGAGTTGATATTAGGATATAGACTAATGATGCAGTAGATAGAGATAATCAATACGTGTTTGTACAACGTTAATGATCGCACGATTAAAACAAACGCGCGCAGGTCAGGTGCATCGTTATCGCTTCAGCTCTGCGGGCCGGCGTTCATTAAATTTAATTCAACACACATTGACAGCGCCCAGCACGCGGTGATTGATCGAGATCTAAAGAATTCCGGCAAAAACCTATCATATTATGCATTCGAGCAACATCAAAGAGAAATGTGAAATTTCATCTCGTCCCACCGATATGCGTTCCGCGCGTGGAAGTGTGTGTATGTATTGGCGTTCAATTAATTTCGTCGCAAATTTGATCCGTTATGATGCAAGCTGGAAGGCAGGCACAAGAACGAAAGTGACTTGAGCTGCAATAACATGCCGGTCGTGCACACGTGTGTTTTCGGCGAAGGAAAAGGTGCGGTCGTCGTCGTCTGCGGCCGCGCGCACCAGAAGTTATATAAAAACCGAAAACCAGATCACGCCGCTTGTCACATCCGATTCGCATTTCGGCCGTGTCGGATACCCGATCATCCACCATGCGATTACTGGTCAGTTACCATGGATAACAATAACATTTTGTGCATAATTTTGAATTTGTTGCATAGATATTGGTAGCCAGCCTAGCATGGAGTGCTAGTTGTGAAGTGCTTCACAGCGACATCACCACGGACCTGCGTCCACCGATTCTGCAGGATGCCAGCAGCTATGCGCGTGCGGTGCCCGTCGGCGATGAGAAGGTACGCCAACCGAAGAGTGTCGATGGGGACAGCGGATGGATTGGGTTACCACCAACGCAGCAACATCAGTATCAGGTGCAACCGGAAGTGGTGCAACCACAACAGTATCAGGTGCAACCACAGCCAACTCAACAAGTATACAATGCGCCGCCAACCGCCACCGGCCACAAGTACACAACAGTGACGTTCAACAACGGCTTGGTTGGATTGGGTCATTCCGTGGACTATTCGGCGATACGCCAGAGTCAAGCCGGTCAATACGCTGTGGTAGCGCCGGTGCAAAACACCGCATCGCAACTGCACCAGCAGCAGATCAACACAATTGGACCAGCGTTTGGTGTTGGTACCGACAGCACCAATGCTGTGCTTCCGGTAACGACAGTCGCGCGTCCCGTCGTCATCAACACCGCCGGCGAGCAACGACCGTACGCCGTGAAAGCGCCCACCACCAGCACCAGCAACAACCGCTATCCTTTCCTTGGCGTGCAGCAGCAGCAGCAGCAGCCGCAGCCGAGTAGTGCTGGCGCGTTCGACGCGTACAGATCAGCGCCTTACCATCAACAACAACATCACTACGCGGCTCCACTGCATCAACCTCAACATCAACCTCAAATTGAGACTGTGCACGCCGTGTTCTTGCAACAGCAACTACCGAAAGAGCACTCCGTCCCACAGTTCTATCCCCAAACAACATACGGCCAAAATCAAGTCGAAGTGCTGCCAGATCAACATCATCCCTTCGAACATCATCCAGCCACCGAGGCGATCAACGTCGATCACTTCAAACAGTTTGATTTCGATCAGAACTTGTTCGACCAACACTTTGCCACATTCGGCAAGCAACATCACAAGTTTGAGCAGTTTGGAAAGTATCAACCGTTAGATTTCGGCAGCCATTATCATCATAATCATCATCATGTCAATGACCATACCGATTATCACGGACTTAAGCATCATCGCCCTGCGATACTGGCTGGGCTCACAGGTGGCCTATCCAGTAAGCTGCGCCCTATTTCTGGCCCTAGTCTTTCTCATCATCATGGAGTCGGCGGTGGAGCAGCAGGAGACTTTGCAGGCCATCTACAGTTTGCAACTGGATTGAAGGGTGCGCACAACGGCTGGAGTGCAGCACCGCAATTCCAGGACGCGAACTACGCGCATTTCGCGCACTTTAAAGTGCCGCCCACCATTTCTCAAGGCTACGATAGCCAGACAGGTGGATACAAGTATTAACTATAATTAACGTTTTAATTGTACTGTTTTGTTCCGATAATTGATAGTTTATTATACTTGTAGTAATTTATAAAAAGATTTTTCGATGGCGGTTGAAATCGATGCATAAATATCTAGTCTGTTCCTGATGTTATTAACGATGTTGTTATTTAAGTCACGTGAATTGTTTTATTGTAAACCGTTCGGAATCAAACATATTTTTTAATAAAGCTATAAAAAATTAATAGTCAAGTATTCTTATCCTCATGGCCAAACCGAAATGTGTAGCATTATGTCATTTTTTTTACAAAATAAACATTATTATTAATTAATTCATACTCGTATTGTTCTCATGTGTTGTTTGTTGGAAGTTTCATCAAACGAAAGTGAAATTCAGAGTTCCAGTTTAACCGTTTGCCATCATTACTTAATCGCATGATAATAAAGAAAGAAGACAATCTCAGTTACAATCTGAAGAGAGAAAATCAACGTTGCAAATGCGAGATGTAAGAAGAAGAAAGTTCGGTCGCTGATGACGGACAGCGAAATTTTACTTTCTACGCACCTGCCTGCCACATGCCTCCACACACCTCTTCGAACATAAATTAACATTAATTAAAGTCATTGTTGAAAAAACTTACTTAACGAGTAACAAAATAACAAATGTTCTTGACTATATTGCCCAATTGAGGCAATAACCTTGATAGGTGCTAAGAGTTAGCTAAACCGCAAATAATTGCTAATCATAATTATTTATACAGTTTTGATTCGCAAACCAAAAAAAACTTTATGTTTGTAATAATTTTTGCTAGTTTATTGCAAACAAACTGTATGTACATAATACATACGTGTAATTCACGCTTGAGAAACAACAAGAAAAAAATTATAAGTATGTAGACATTGACCCCTTGGCTGGAAGGCAAAAGGCGTGCGCTTGAGTCATAATTTCTTTGTCAGCGAGTAAGAATTACACACGCCGGTTGGCTTTCATATTTTCCTTCCGCCGAGAAACACTTAAGCCTTTTATCAAGTTTTTTTATCATCGCCGCACGTAAAAATGTTATTTATTTATGTTAATTTCTGTATGTATGTAGGTAATACATATTGTCTTGGAGTACGCGTTGAATGTGAAAAGGTGAATAAGAACAAGCTAGAATAAGTCTTATAAAAAATATCTTTCTCATATTATCGGCCTCCCCCGCCGGAAGTGTTGTGAGACGGTAATCCCCTCGGAAACTTCCTCGGCTGGCAGCCGGGCGCGCGTGCTGCTTCCTGCCGTTGCTCCCAAGGAATTATCGCACGCGGCGTTTCTTTTCGCCCCCCACGGCTGGTATTATGCATGCGACATCGTAAACGTTCGCATAGATTTACCTTCGCATGCACAATAGAGAAAGGTCGAAGTCCGGACCGGCGCGCGTCTAAGTCCGTCGTCAACAAAGCACAGCAAACAGCAGAATTTCAATATCAAGCGCCTACGCTATGGCACTTGGCGCACTCCTTTGTCATCCTGCAGGTTTAACTTTGGTAAAATCAGGAGCGTTCAAACAATACTTACATTCTGTTCAAAGGTTTATTAAACGCTGAATATTGATTTCATCCCCAGTCTCGATAAATATAACTTAAGAAATATCAACAATTGTTGATCTATGCATTTGCTTAATGTACACGTTTAGGTGTGCACTGGTGGAAAAGTTAATCTGCGAATATCGGTAAAGGAACGCGTTTCGTCCTCACGTCGCTGTCGTTTCCCGATTTGAATATCCCATGCTTGCCATGCACTTTGAATCAATCTCCCATTTCTTCACTGCATACTTGTGCATTTCCTCACATATCTTCCACATGACAACAGCGCATTGTTGAAAGTCAAAGAATTGCCAGAAAAAAAAACAACTTAATTTGAAAAGTATTGACTGGTGAATGTGAAAAGTTTCTGATGAATGCTGTGTCGATTTTTCCACCCTTGCAGAATTTTAAACAGTCTTAAGCAGATTTGCGCATATCGAATGGAGTGCAAAAGTTGGTCGGTGTTGAACTTTGTGCGGAGATATGCAAAGATCTGTTTGCGCGGAATATCGGAGATCGATGTAGATGGATGCTCGACGAGCGCGAAATAAATGACGGTAGATAAGTTTCATCATACGAAAATGTAGATTAGATTATTATAAATCACATTCAAATGGAAGCAAATGTTGTGGATGGAGAAAAATATTTCACCTACCTACAGAAGGATTTATGTGTTTCTAATTTATCGCAAACATGTTTATGGAAGCCATCAACAATCAATTCGCTTTTCCGCGCTGCGGAAAGAGGACGGCTAAAATTTTCCATTTTCATCGAAAATTGCCACCGACAAGCGCAACCGGGCGCGCCGCATACATCGTTAAAATTTATGGCATATTTACGACGCCATTATGTGATGCGTACAACGCACTCAAAACCTTATCAACAAATTACCTGCACGACTACTATGTTTCCGCCTCGACCAGCCCCCGCTCCCTATCATGTAAGGAAATATGTTGTCAATATTGTCAGCGAGAGCGCAATTTCCTTCACACGTGCATGTTGCAAAAGCTCTCGCCTTGCAGGCACTTTAATTTATGTCGCAGAAAAAAAATCCAATTCCATTTTAATACGTTTCGTATTGCTGTCACGTGATAATATTAAATATAGCAAAAGCGACACGCGTCCAATTTAATTTTATTAAATTTCTCCATTATCCTCGCGCGCGCTCCCTGCTTGACGGATGCAACCTACCGCCTCGCATTCGACCCTTTTTGTGTTCGAGCGCTCGCTTTTAATTGTTTCGAATGTTTCCCCCATCGCGCGAGCCATTTCCCACTGGCCAACCGGGTTGGGAGTGGGAGTGGGAGCGCACCAATTAATTAAAGTCGCAAACGAACGACACTACTAGCCCTAGCCCTGATTTGCGTCGCTAATTAATTCTGAATTAATAACGTTCCACGATATTGCCTAATTACCCATCATTTAGATAATGATAGCGCGGAGAATGTCAACATGAGACACGCCCCCAAAATAATTACACACTACCTATCCGTACCGCAAGATATAAATACAAATCTTTAAACTATTATCACAAGTGCTAGCAGTTTCCCGCAGCAGCCAACATGTCCATGGAGCAATGGAGGAACTTAGTGTTGCGCGACGCGATTAAACCGAACCTCCGCATGCTGCAGGCGCTCGGCTATTGGCCACCCGAAGACGGGTCTGCGAGCGCGCGAAAACGCTACTTGATCTTTGGCTACCTCTTCGTCGGCTTCACCTATGTGCTCTACATGACCAGCGAGGTGATCAACATCTTCTTGTCGCGGCACGATCTGGAGGAGATCACCGAGGCATCGTTTCTTTTCCTCACGCACCTCGCGCAGACCGTCAAGCTGTACCACTTCTCGACGAAGAACTTGCGCGTCAAGCAACTAGCGGACAGCCTGCAGAGCGAACGCTTTAAGCCACGCAATGCGCGCCAATACCGCATGCTGCGGAGGAGCATCTGGGAGTCGCATTGGACGTACTACATCTTCATGATAATGGCGTTCGCCACGTGCATCCTCTGGGCGGTCTTTCCGCTCGTCGAGAAGAGCGAGGACGGCAATGTGGGCCTGCCGCTGAAGGCCTACTATCCGTTCCGCACCGATCGCATGCCCGTGCTGGCCATTATTTTCGTCTATCAGATTTTTGCGACGATTGTCAACGCGTCGACGAACATCAGCATGGACACGGTGCTGTCGTCGTTCATGTCGGTGGTGGGCGGTGAGCTGGACACGCTCAACGACACGCTGGTGCACATCAAAGAGTTTGCCGTCGAGCGGCTGGAGGCGCGCGGCGAGCATCAGCTCGATGGCGCCGATGAGCGTGAGCGCTTCGGGCCGGCGCTGCAGCTGGAGATGGATGCGGTGCTCGTCGAGTGTGTGCACCAACACTATCAGATATTGGAGTGATTATTTTTAAATCCAAGCATATCGCCAATGAAATTGAGGGTGTTCCTATTTTCCCAGCTGCACGATTGAAATTGGGGAGCTCTTCAATTACAGCGTGCTAGGCCAGTTTGCTGTTAGTGCCATCATTATTTGCATCACCATGTTCGAATTGACTTTGGTAGGTAGTTTGTTGCAAATGGAGTGAACGCTCTCTTTTACTCTTGTTCGCAGGTGAAACTCTTCAGCTTGCAGTTCGTTTCGATGGTGCTCTATCAGGGTTGTATGTTGATGGAAATCTTCCTTTACTGCTGGTTTGGTAACGAGATCATCCTAAAGGTTGTTATGTCGTTTCATCAATTTACCACTTGCAACGATTTGCACAGCAAAAACTGCACAGCGCATTTATGCGCACGACTATCGCAACTGGAAAACTCGACATTAACAAGTTTACAATTCGATGATCGCCGCTGTTATCATATCACCACTACACTTACGTACTCCCGGGCCAATGCTAACGTTTACTTTATCATCACGCGCGTCACATGTTGTTACGAAACAATTTTAATTAAAAGTTGCAGCTGCATGCCGAGCGGCAGTAGAGCGAGTATTTGCGATGCGTCCCTTTAATAAATGGGGCGTGGCAGCAAATGGCTAAACGCATGCATCATTTCGTTTTGCGCAGAGTTCCGATATTGCCTACTCGGCGTACTGCTCGGATTGGTACCGCTGCGCACAGCCCTTCAAGAGCAACATCCTGATGATCATGACTCGCGCACAAGTGCCCATCCGACTCTACGCCGGCAATCTGTTTACGCTCTCGGTCATCACGTTCGCTGCGGTGAGAGGCGCTAACTGGTCAAACATATCGCCTACATTTGCAATTTACACGCAAATGCATTATTTTCAGATCCTGCGCACATCCTGGTCTTACTTCGCCGTGCTGCGTCGTGTGCACACGGAAGATTAAAGCAGACACCCCAAAATATTGCAAGGCTTCACACTTATGCTACAATATTTATTATACCCGTCATTAATTTTGATGATGGTTGATTTAGTAAACACACAATATTCACGTTCACGCCGCCTGACTTTTTGTTGCAAATTGCGGCCGAAATAATAATACAGATAATGGCGCTGCGTAAAAACTTTGCGGCCAACTTTAGCTAAAATGTTGATTCATCATCAGCGAACAGTTTCGGCAGCTCGTAACGAACGAAGCTGGAAGGAAACGAAATGCGCGAGAGCCTGCGCGCGTAACGGAAAAGCATCATTAATTAGTCGCGGGCATGCTTCGCTATTTCGCCCTCGTCCTCGCCCTCGCATCGAGAAAGTTTCGCGCGAACAATATATCAATAATAAAATTGATACGTTCGCCCGCGCTCCCGGCAGCAGCCAGAATAAATTGCAAAAGTGACTCGGCGCTTTTATAATATAAATATGATGGCAAAAAGAAAGTTTCCGACACGATTATTAATTAAAGCGAAAATTCATTGTTTTACTTAATTTTGCAAACACATGCTGTAATAAATCTATGTAACACTTTTTGCGTTTAATACAAAGCAAATTATGCGATACGAATAATAACCAGTGTCATTCCATTGCAAAACCCCAGATGAATTCTAAAATCGACTAATTGGCAAATTTGTAACTGGTAGCCTATTGTTTTTGCATTAATTAATTATCAAATCCAATAACCCAAAATTATAGTGGTTTTGCAGTTTGTGCTACACGTATATAAACATCATTGTAATTAGATTACGAGAGTACATCAGCGAATTTACGCATTTGATATGAAGGGTCGAAACCCCAGTTTTTTAACGAGAAAAGTTTAATTTTTAATTTTAAGCACACAAAGTTGCATGGTTGTTAGAATAACATCAATATCAAACTTTTCTCCGTGAATACAAATTTGTCTCCGCTGAAATTACGTACCTAATAGAGCCTGGAAAAGGCGTGACTTGAAGATGCGAATCACGCGCTCGATGGCGAGACGCAGCTGCTTGTCCTGCGGCTTGATCAACTTCGAATGGTAGTCTTCAAGCAGTTCCAACGCCCGATGGGCTTCTGTAATCATAACAAAGCGCCATATCAAATGAAATGCTAATCATTCGATTGACAACTCAATTTGCAATGCCCGTAGAGATCAAATGTAATTAATGCCCGTAATGAAGACTTGCACATTAGTATGTCAATGCAATGGAATTTGTTACTGTTGCGCCCTGCAAACTTTCCGAATGATAAACTCGTCGATCGCATCGCGCAAGTTCGCTAACGAAGTCGGCGCGCAACCGCAGCTGCAAGCAACATTTCAGTTACGCTACCACGCCACGTTGCGTAACAACTTCATCATGACTTAGCTCCCGGGGCGGCGGCGGCAGCGGCCGAAGACTCTGCGGTCAGACGCACGGCACCAAAACGTCCGAATGCTTGATTATACCGTATTTGTTGTTGTTTGTTGTTGGCACGCCCAGCCATCGCTTTTGCAATACTCCTCGCATTCAAATCAATTTATCACATACCTGCCATTAAACAAATTGTGCATTCCTTAAAAATAATCAAATTTAAAAGAAGCAAAAATGCTTTTAGTTCGTTTGCAGAGCACAGAAAGAATGTAATAGAAAAAGAAATGAAAATAGGAGAAATTCTCCTTTTTCTTTGGGCCACCCAACAAAGGATTTCCCTACATGTTGTATTATCCTTTGAAGATAATTTAATAAAGCATGCTCGAATTATTTGCACTGTAAATTATACATAAACTTCGCCACGACTAGTTCAGCCCCACGAATCCATTATCTCCTTTATCCGTCCGATGTTAAGTTTTAACCGCAACGCCGAAAGTGGCGATATGTAATTTCAATAAACTAGAATAAACTTCAGCGTTCGTGCGCAAATTGAATGCACATCCTGGACATGCGACATACTCGCAGCGAGAAGCAGAGAGCCATTAATATCATCCAAAGTTAGATTACATTCAATTTGATACAAGCACAAACGCTATGCGCGTGGCGTGCGACAACTCTTTACTCGCATCTGTCGCGTGCGAACCGCATGCGACGACAGCTTCCGACACGCCTGTAACACTCTCACGCCACATTTATCACGAGCGTATAATAATAACCAGCGTAATATAATGACAATGTAGCCCGTAGCTGCCGAATGCGGGGATGTGGCACACGATTGAAGGATGTATGATGGACATTGACGGAATTTGAATGAGCCGTGATGGACGCATGTGAAACGATCGGGATTAATACACGTCGAGGCATGTGGATTACCGCCCGCTATCTTTGTCCTATCAAATTTCGGTCGGAGAGCTAAGAAGAAAGTGTACCGCAATATTTTCACTAAAAATATCCTTTTCGCAATTCCGTTATTTTCCATTTGTATCCTGTCGCATTTGCCCGATGGAAAACGGTCGGCGTGCGTCCCTTCCCTTTCTTCCCCAAGCTGCAGATGATATCTTATTTATAGTAACCGGAAACCGACTGAGGATCTGATGTCGACAGTCCCAAAATGCTACCCCTCAGGCCCGTCGACTACAGCCAAAGAATAACATAAAGCCAGAGAAAACATCTTTCTCTACGAACAAAAAAAAACGCGGCTAGCGATAACACGAACAGTTTAAGCATTGTTAAAGAATTATAGAAACCGCCTGATGATAATCTAAATACGCAAAGCAAAAAAAAAAAGGAATAATCACGCTGAATAAAACGAGCTTAACGGATAAAATGAATCCGTATGAATAAAATTCAGTGGCGGCGGCCTTCATTGGAAATAATTGAATTACGCGAGTGTTTTAACGGGCCTGAGCGGGAATGCGATGAAACTCTAATGGTCGCGCGCGTCGGGGTCAGCCAGGTGGCCGGAAAAAAGTGGCGCTCGGAAAGCTTGTGCTAATTTGAAAAATCGAGTTTGCACAACACAAATTGATTCCTTGGCCACCAAAGTAGGCGGCAGCAGCAGCAGCAGCAGGAGCAGCGGCTAAAGTAATTATCTTTTACCTTTTTTCCGTTGTGCGTCTCATTTGCCCCCGACCGCAAAACGCGGCCGCCTTCCGCTCCATCATCCCTCATCTCGTCCATTGTGTGTCTTTTTAGCCGCCTCGCTTCCCCAAATGGCAGGTAGCTTTTCCGCATTGGATTACCCAACTTGCTTCTCGATCGGGAAAATGGCGCCCAAGCGAGGCGAAAATTAATCAAACGCATCGCAACAAAAGTGGATGGATGTGCGAATGATGGATCGTTCTTCAGCTACGACGGCCGTCAGCAATGTGAAACACCCATCGGGATAAAATATTACAAAAGAGATCATCTCACACTTGAAAAATTGCATAAATTTGAATGTGGCCAAAATCATTCTGCCGGTATTCGCGAAAATCGTCCTTCGGCCCGTTTGATTCCGAGTACTTTAGACGCCTTTTATCGCCCGCGCGCACGTTTATCAGGACTAACGCACGTGCCCGCCCAGGCACACGTCGCGCGATGCTTTATATATCGTGTGGATCGAAGTCGAAGGTCCTGACGGCACGTACACCAACTACCTACGTAGTTGCGGAAATCCAAAACTACAGAGTGCCGTGCGCGACGTGACGCGAATCCATTTCATACAAGCGCTTCCTACAAATTGCGCACACGGCGAAGAGCATAAGAAAAACGAGTTAACATGATGGGGTCAGTAATACAAGCATACGTCATCACACGGATTAAACATTTACGCCGCCGGCAAATGATTCGGATGAAAACTCGGGGAAATGAAACGGGATTGAATTCCAGCGGAATTTAATTACTCGCCGCGTGCAATGTTAGAATTTGGTTGGCTGCTGCCAATATGCCAAATATTACGGGGGAATGGCGACGGTGACGGCATTTAGCGATATGTTATTGGTCGGCCCAGATTGGTAATCAGCGGTCGCACGCTCTCACATTCCAATTTCTGGGCGACAATTTCAAAAAATATTCACGCATGCAATAAAACGGATCACATAAGGTAATGGAGAAGTGTGGAAAATAAAACAAACAAAAAACTATCGCCTTCCGGCAGGAAATTGAAAATAGCAAAAAGGAGCAGCGTGCCAAAGCGAGCGAATAAAATCACATGAAAGTCGCGCCAACCCTCTTGACAGATTTACGATGTAAATAGCTAGTTCGATGAAAAAGTTTTTTATATTGAATTATGAGCATTAATGTATTCGCCACCTTCGCTCCTTTCTTCCGTGCCTCACGGTAGCATCCCTTCAACGTATTTACGAAAACGAAAACAAGAAAAACAGAGCAGAGAGCCTGTCGTAATAAAAAAGAACGATGACACGCTTACACCTTCCTGTCTATTCTCCTATTCATTGCGACCACGCAGCAAGACGCTCCCCGACCGCAAGGTGGATGGAAATTGCGCCTTTCGACTCCCTCGCCCTCTTCTTATACCTTTCCAATGGTATTGCTGAACACCACTCGCAAAGCTTCTTCCATATAACCTACATATCCTTTTTTTTCATTTCTCTCGCATTCGCAGTATGGCAATCTCTTTGCGGAATTCGATATTTGTTTCTTATACGCGCGCCCGTGCGCATTATTTCCAAGTTAAACCGCTATTACTCTGATTTCTGCACGCCCGAGCAAAGGGCTCCCGCCTATGATTGATGTCTTGCAAAGTGCACGCTCAATGAAGCATGCGCCCAACGAGAGGTGCGGAAAAACTGCGATAAACTCGCTTAACGACAATGCACAGCATTGCGGATGAGTAAACGCGGGCGTAATTTATCAAAAGGGTTTTTCGAAATTGACTCGGAAAATATGACGACGAGTTGAAACTTGGTGCGGGCGAACAAACAAAACGAGATTTATCGCACAACTTCCACTACGAACAAGTTGTAAGAAATTTATCGCAGTCATAATTTCGTGCTTATTAGCGTCGTAAAATTTTGATATTCATATGAAAAATTAATTTCCGCATCTCAAGGGAGATACGGAGAAGTGACAAACAATACGGACATCCGCAATAAAATACTGTTATGAAGCATATGGAAAACAATGCATGGAAATGAAAGGAATAATAATGCACGGACGCGGCGCGCCGGAGCGTTTTTATGATGATCCCCGAAAGCGTTATTAATCCTTTTTATTCGGCGAGCTTTTTTATATCAAATTTATGCATGCAATAATACCCATTCCACCTCGGTCTACTTTTATCCGACGTCAACTTCCAGCTCGGCGGACGCAGCAGGGGCGTGCGCTAGTGAATTCACGCTCGAACAGTAGCACAACACTGAATTACGTGCACGGAGCCGCACACCGAACAAGTGTTGTGCATTAGGAATATGGAATAGAGAGCGGACGGCAAGAAGTTTTCTCTTCCGGGCGCGCAGATTTCAAAGGATTGCGCGAAACAAAAGTTACACAGTCAGCAAAGAAGCCACCTTTTCATAGATTCGCTTTTAACCGCCCACAGTGGAATAATCGCAAATAAATATTCATGGCAAGACTCAACAAGCGCAATTGCAATAGACATGAAGTAAGTGCAAAAAATTTACTCTTAACGAAGCAGATACTAATTAATTGCTAGATGTTTACCGTTGCGCACACGACAACGTACACGTTACTTAATTAAATTCTTCGTCCCACTTCGTCCTACTACAATTCCACCTACCTAATCATGGCGCATGTAATAAATGGACTAGTCCTTTATTTCTAGCTACAACTATATATTATTACTCATCCGCATCGACACGTTCATCGGATTAATCCATTATGCTCAAACGCGGAATATTTATGCGCCCAACCTTCATCTTTCGTCCTTCGTCCTTTATCAGCGCAGCCACACATGGGGTCCGCCGTATTTGTTTATTAATATAATGGAATAATATAACTCTCGCATGCTTGTTGGTTTTATTCCTCAAGGGTGCGAGCATTCACGTACTCACGCCGGACAACGGAATGCTTTTATGATTGCGTCCCAACAAGGACCACTTCATATATCTGCAATTCACAATTTGGTAATATTGGAACTGCGTACATCTAAAAACAACGTGCAAATGGCGTGCGATAGCGCTAGGCAAACGGTGAGTGCGCGGCAAAGCAAAATGACGATGCGGTGCAGGTCGCACAGGACGACCGCAACGCAGAAGGACGAACACATGCCGTAGTCGTCTCTGTAATTAATTCCCCGGCGCACATGTAATGGCTGCGCCAGCCACACCATCATCCTCTTCGTTGATGAATTTCGCCAGAGTTTTCCAAGGCTGTCGGTAGAAAAGTGCCGGATGCAAAACGTATGAATGCGAAATGCGTGAATAAACGGTTGGTTGATTTATGCAGACGTCAAGAATGCATTTCGGTGGCAAGACAACAACGCGATACGAATGCAACCACTAAGCAGCAAGCGCGCGCCTGTGTGTCGCTTATGTTGTGAATTCGCAATGAACTTGGAAAATTGCACCTCTTGCCGCAGACAAAACTTTGCACGTTAAATAAGTTGATGCTTATGAATTTTAAAATATTATGTCGCAGCTAAAAGATTAAATGTCGAGGGAAATGTTATTAAAAATCGAATCGAGTTTAAAGAGCAGGTACATGCATTAATGCAAGAGCTTTTTCCATATTATTGCGAGCACAGTTCTCGGAAAATGCACCATAATAATAAATCTGATTTAATGTCAACGCCGGAAAAATTAAATTGAATCAGCACACAATCTCCGCATAGAAATACTGCAATCAACGCGCACTCGGATTAAGTGTTATTTCCAGTATTATGGTGCATCATCGTGTAGGAATAAAGCAATGCGAGCGGAAATCGGTTGTAATTATGGGGATACTCCACAATTGCGCAAGTGCCCATCCACGGCGGCGGCGGCGGCGGCGGCCAGCGGCGAAAACCTAAACGCATACACCGTTCGTTAGCGGGCGTGTAATTAACTCGCTTGCGAATGTAATTAGATCGCATGCAAAACACGCGAGACTACAACGGTCGCCGGGGATTGGCAGCACGCCAAAAACAAAACCGGAGAAAAAAAACCCTTAGCAAACGAAAGAAAAACTCTCGCTCGAATAAAACATCGCGCGATGGTGTTGGCATGAAAATGTATGCAATGCGGAAGAACGAAAAACGAAAAAAATTAAGGTGTGCCCATGTCGATGGTAATTACACAGCAAAACATTTTGTGAATAAAATCGACATCAATAAAAAAACATTATTGTTCGGCAGCGGTAAACTGGGTGGTTTGTTGTTGTCGAACCGATCAATTATTTAAATTCAAATCATCTCACAATCAGCCGACGCCAAACATGACGGCAACACGACGCGATGATAAGCTAAATGTTGTGCGCAACGCGACAAACACTGTGCGAAAGTGCGAAAATGCCGGCCGACGCTTGCGCGCTCGCCCGCGACGACTAATCCAATTAGGTCGTTGCGAATAAATTAAAACATAACGCATCTGGTGCGACCACCCCTCACCCCCGCCCACACGTAAATCGTATATGCGCGAATATGTTATTATTAGCCGATGTTGCCAACAAATTAGGTTGAATACTGTCGGGAAAATAATTTGCTTTCCCACAGTTGCTTCGAGTAATTATTTCCAAAATGGAAAATCGCTGAAAATTCGCCCATGTAAAGAAATATCCTGTAGCGTACCTTTTAAAAATGTAAAAAGGTAGCCGTAAAACTATCCGAAGCAATTCGATTTTACGACAGCCGGCCGACCAGTGTGCACTGCGCGTTCAAGTTGAAAACCGCAATAAAACTCTATTGTTGCACGAGAAGGGGGGAGCACGCAATACGCAATGCAAAAACGTTACGATTAATATGGGCTGCTTTTCACCTACGTACCAGCGTGGAAAACAAAACGAGCCATATATCTTCTCGCCCGCCCCTCAATATCGAGATGCGCAATATTACGCGCGTTTGAATAACGATCACATCTCCCAATTTGATCACGCACACACCATTTCGGATAATACTGACTATTTATACGTCAGCCTTGCCATTTTCAAACTAAAATAGTAATGTTAAAAAAAAAACGATTGTTGCCGAAATGTAAAAGAAGAGCTAAAGAATCAGTTGGCAAATTGCTATGCATCCGCGCGTAGAAGTAAAGTTTCACGTTGGCAGTAAGCAAATTCTTGGCGACATTCCGACGCGGTTCGCTGGTTTCGCACAAGCTCCCGCATATCGTCCCTTTTTCGCAATCCCCGAACATTTGTTTCATTTCTTTCGTCCTAATTTTTTACGATGTCTTGAAATATGTTACGCTTGGTTCCATTTTCGGGCGTCTTTGTATTACTTGATTTTCAGCACGAGAAAAACCACGTGCAACAGCGATTATGACAAAATGCTGAAGTTCCACGACGTCGTGAATTTATATACTCGGCGCAAAAAGTTGCGAATCTAACAAGAAACTTGCCAAGTGAAGGCAAAAGAGAAAAAAAGCCGGCGCAAAGAACACACAAACGGTTAAGTATACAGAAATGATGAAAGGCGCCAAAGAAAGTTCTGCCATTAGCACAAAAGCCATCACTAATAAACTGCAATTGAAATTTCAATTTTTAAACAATTTGCTCCTGCTTATCCCTTCCAAGCTGTTTATCCTTGCGATGTATATCCATAAACACACACACACACATGGTAAACACTGATTCTACAAAATTCACCGAAGAGGAAGAAAAGTGTTTTCGAGTATATACCTGTGACTTTGTAAAGACGCGAATGGAAATAAGCCGCCGTGGGACGCGCGTACTCCTGGTTCATGTCGACGAGGCCGACGGCGGGAGGCGGGTGGGCAGAGCGCGTTTCGCGCACACCGACCACTCGCCGGCAGCGAGGGTTCGCGCCGACTGCGGCAAGGACACGCGCCGCGCGCGGGGGTGTTGGTGGTTTGCAGAACGCTGAGAGGGATCGATCCCGCGCTTCGGCGCTGTGCGGCAACACGTGCTGCCTGCCTGCCGCGACGCAGACGCGCCGGCGCGCACCGAAGAAGTAGTGGCGGGTCCTCCGCATCGTTATCAACTTAGCCAAGTCAACCGAGCGTAAATATTGACCCCTCTTGCGCCGAAATGTGGTCGCTACAAAATTTAATACTGCCCACCCGCCCCAAAAAGATGGGGTTGCGCGCCAACACTTTATACATTTGATTTCGGACGTAATAATTTTTGAAAGAAATCAATAGCCCTCTAAGAATTTCTACGTGCAATGCGAATTAATGTAGTGAAAGCAATCGCGCCGAATGAATCCCTTTTATCGCATACATTTCAGGCCGTTATGATCCTCCACGCGTTCGACTTATATGCGGCTAATGAACGACGAAAACCAGCTTTTTCCTTCGCTTTGCCGCGCACACGCACGCATGCACGCGGATTAAATTCCTGCAAACGGCCCGCGCGGTTCGCATGGGTGAAGGCAGGAACAGTATCCTTATAGCTGAGTGCCGCTATTAAATTACGTAAAGTATCCACTCGCTGCATTTACCTTACTTACACTGCATGGGTATATTTATCTAATTTACAGGTCGTTTCGATAGATTGCAATTTGCTGTCGGTGCGTTACCATTGAAATTTCGTCTGGTGCAAAATAAAACTCACTTTAAAATGCAAATACAATGCGCAAAAAAAGTAATGTAAACGGTTGCAAGGAGAACAATACCCACTCATTAAAACCATCGGCGGACACCGGATGCAACGCTGCTAACGAGTGTTTTCCTGGCTTGAATACAACGCATTCACACGCAAACAAAGTTTAGCTGTCATCAAGTTTTTCAAATTTTACATTAATTTTTATGAGATAGTTTTTATCATGGGCTGAGAAAAATCTGGAATAAAGGAAAGGTGTTTGAAGTTAAGAACGCCTTTCGATTACACGCCACTAGACAAGGGTGCCACCGCCACCGGTCAAACGAGGGTGAGATTAATACGGCTACCGCAACCAATGGGCGTAGTACGGCAGCGTGAAAGCGCGCGCAAAGGATTACACCGCCTCCGTCCAGTCTCGTAGAACCACACCAAAGTCAACCCGGCTTCCAATGCCAACGCTTCATCTGTGTCGTCAGTTCCTTGAAATAGTAATAGTAATCGGGTTACACACGTTCTGCTCTCTGCCATTGTTTTAAATAAACGGGCGAAAATATTAAAATTTAATTTAGTACAGGATCTGTTACGCATAGTAGATAATTGATTGAGTATATCCATCAATCAATCAATCAGTTGGCGGAGAGCGCACAGTGCTAATCAGGTCCGGTGATGGAATTAATAAAAGAGCTGGCCCGAACTCTATTCAATTAGCGTGTCCCTTTTGTTGTACCTGCGGATTACGCAATCAAGGACCGATGTTGATTTTCACGAAGATTTCTAGGAAATTATCAGACCGGTTCGTTTTCGCGTCGAATAGTTGGTGTTTGGATAGGTAATTGTGAATCTATATAACTTCACGCTGTAGGTTTAAAAGTTATGAATTGCACGACTGGTCATTACGATGATAAATCAAGTGTAACAAAAACGTCTTCAATCGAGCGTTCCACGATAATGCCCAAGTGAAAATCATTCAGTGTTCTTATTTTATTGCTCGTCGCGTGAAGAATTCCATCAGTCGATTGCATCATTCCGCGCGAATAAATCACATAATTATTAATGAGAACTTTGTTCGTTTCCATGCAATTTATTAACAATTTAAAAATGATTATAGGGATGCAAAGGTGATGATGTATCGACGCAACATGAGAGTTTAATTAGCGAGTCACCTTTGATATACGTTACACTTTGAGGAGCATTCCTTCACTTTGAAACTGTCTAACACCCCGTCATATAGGTACTCAACTCTAAAGCGATGTCTTTGGCTAAATTTAGCGTAAAAATCTAGAGGTTCCTCCTAATAAAACGTTAACATATTAATCAGATATAGCAATATTATAGTGTAATCATGATCACACATAACCTAAGGCGTTATATAATCCTTCAATTTGTAATGTATATAAGCGATGACAATGATAATGATTATGATGATGGAACACAGTGATTGTGTTTCTTCCCATACTGGTCCGGTCGCCTTCCTGGATTGCGTAATACATGTAATTTCGTCCCGGCGCCCGTACTAAATTTGCTCCGCATTGTTTGGAATATTATGCGCTTCGCCGCCACTCGTCCTGCCCTTGCCTTTCCATCCCAAAAAAAAAAAGAAAAAGAAAACCGCCAAGGGGGAAATTTACGATGTGGACATTTCTCTCGCTTTGTGGCCGTCCACAGCAATGGATTTGAAAACAGAAAAAGAAACAATATATAAATAAAACATAAATAGAAATGGGAAGAGCAAGAAAATGACAAACGGTGCACGGAGCGAAATGAAAATATGAACGCATCGGGAATGGATGCGGAAATTTGTCGAAGGTGACCTACATAAATCACAAACTGCCTGGTGTTCCTAATACATCTTGGCGAAAAAGATCGTACAAAAAGATGAATATACGTAATACGTTTAATGATGACTCGGGAGATTCCTGGTGCACCCTCCATTCAACGCGCGCGCTCTTTTCGATTCGGTTAAATAAAGTCAGCGCGCGTTTATTGGAATTGGAAGCGGAAGCCCGGATGGATTTTTATCGGTACAAATAGCTGAAATATCTCCTCTTCCCCGGAGCAAAACGAGAACGAAGTAAGTACGAGGATGACTCGAGCCGAGATGGAGAAATAAAAAAAACACGAAAGTTGTGAGTAAAAGTCACACGTGTGCGGGCGAAGAACTTTTCCGTAAAGCCAATACACCAACAAGCAAATCCTGCTCGGCCTCCAAGGAGCGAATTCGGGCCGCTTGCGATCGCAGTCGTCATCTAAATCCACTTACAACTCGCACAATGGCAAAACGCGCGATGATGATGGCGATTGCCAAGCGACAGCGCTTTTCTGATGATGAGATTTTTTTGTCAATGCGAGATTAGTTTTATTATTAGGAGATTGTCTTCTAAACAAAGTACGTAAACATCAAGATTAGTTTGATATTTTTTAAGGACGAAAGTGGCAATGCAACAATTAAAGAGTGACGCAGCATGAGGACCAGTGAGGCAGGACCGCAAATTTGGGACTAGGACGATTGCATGCGCGCCGCGGCCGAGGACGAGGACGACTATTGATTCGCATGTTTGGGGGCCGCTTCAGCTTTTACGTAACCTCCAGCGAGGACGCGCCGCCGCAGCAGCAGCCACCGCTCTCTCGGCTACGAAGGCACTAGGTTACGGCGACACTTTTGGCTTCCATCCCTATTGCCCCGCTTTCCTGCATTTCACTGCGCCGCTTTCCACATCGATTGTCTTTTGAACGTTAAATGTCCCCCCAGTAAATACTGAATATATTTTCGTTTTTTCTTCTACCTATAAATACGCTGGTAACACATAATATCGATAATAAAACCGTACAATACCGACGCGACGGACGCAGTAATGTTTTATGCATTTTTATTCGGTCGGATTGCGTGCGCTGGGCACAGTATTTGGCACCTGGCCAAGCAGGCGCGCTTTTGCTCTATATTTGAACCACTCCCGCAGGTTAGATCGCGGCATCGAATTTTATGAAAGCGTGACGAATCGCATTGCGCCGGCGGCGTTGTAATCGCCGCTGTTGAACTGTAGCTAATATTGAACCGAGCCACGAGTAATGTAAACAATAAGTACATCCAATAGACGCATGTAATCAACGGCAAAATTGAGATGTATTCGACCCCCCAATAAATACTTAATCGCAAAAATGAATGCGTTGGCAGGTGTATATTGTAATAACCGGAAACGATCCGTGACCATAGCTTTCCACCCACTCCTTCACAGTGGCAAGCAAATTACTGCCATTAGCAGGCAAAGTTAAGCGACGCGAAAATTTGTTGCTCGATACACGCCCTCTCCACACACTAATCTGCGGTTTGCATGTTTACATTTTGCTTGATCGTTTTGATTGTTTATAGCGCGCGCACAAGTCACAACAAGGGTTACATTGAACCTATTCGGTGCCGCCACGTGTTTAATATTCACTCGACACTTGCTTTGTAAACAAACCAACTTGGAACAGCTAAGAAAACCAGCAAGTGCGCGTTTGAGAGAGCACGTGTTGCAAACGTGCGTCATCAGCGACGAAAAACGCCTCGTCATGTCGCCTGCACCGCACGATGACGTGGGGGGAAAGGGTGATGGGCGGATGGGTACTCACCCTGCTTTCGCACCGGCATCACAATCGCCAGCACCGCCTGCCTCTGTGGCAGCACGTCGATGGCAATTATTTCGGCAATGATCAACGGGATACTCGCGCACCAGCAGCAGGACACACACAGTCGACCGCAGACCTTCGCGCACCAGCAACGCACACGCGACGATACCGCACTGCACCTCGGAGGTGAGCAGCAGATAGACAGCCACACACAGAGACACCGACCAGGTGAGCGACAATCGATGATGACTACAATGCGCCCTGGTTTCGCGAAGTAAAACGCGAGGACAACGACAATGACAACGCACCGACGACGACGACCACCGCTGCGAGCGAGGATGCGACACGGATGCCGTGTGCGTGCGTGGCCGCATGCAGTACGCTCGCGGTTTGTCAGCCAGCAGGTCACGCGATGCGCCGACGCCGCCGCCGATGCCGCAACGGTATGCACACATACAGCATTTCCACCCCTCGGATGAGGGTTAGGGGAGGAAGGCGGCCACACAATCGCTCAATATGGCGCCGCGCGTGCGGTAACGCTTCCATCTGTATGTGGGCGCCGCAAGCGGCCGTCCCGATGTCGCAAACCGGCGCAGCGTCGTGCATGTGGCGCCACTACCAATCAAACAGTGAACTTAATGTGAGTATCGATTATCCTAATTGCAGGACAATTGTAGGATAATGTCTATAATCGTAAATTTACATCAAAGTGGTGATCATGGAATAGCAGGTGTTGTACATCTGTAATCAGAGTGGATATTGTATCAATTGCAACGATTGAGATGAGAAATGTTTGAAACTTGAGACCTGTAATACTAATTGATTCGTGTAGATCGTCAATCTTCCAACAGGGAGCATCATAAACATGCGAGATCGCAATGCAATCAATTGAAGATCTTTAGCCAGTTCACGATCCTCATCCCAAGGAATGCTGTAAAAGCAAATCTTTTCCAAGATTTCGCTCTAAAATTTACATCATTATTATACAGGTACAGAGCAATTGCAATAATTTTGCGGTTACCGAGCTTTTCAACAATTCGCCATACGCACCAACCAAAAGAATACAAGCTACATAGATTAACGCATGGCCTAGAGACAAAAGTTCCATTTTCTAAAAAAAAACACGAATCAAAAACTTTTGTTTGTACTACGGATTGATATCACCTTAATTATACTCAATGATATAATACTCAACACAAATGAGCCACATATGAAAACCATTAATAATTGATTCTTGACACATTGCGCGAAACATTGCCATAAGCTAATCAAATATTGGTGGTGCCTAACACACTCCTTGAAATATTGTTTTCTTTCTTCACCTTTGGGCATATCTCGAAGCTCGTAAATTGAGAGTATCAATTTGTTATAGCTCAAATGGATGTAGCGACAGAAGAAGATTAATACACCCAGGCATAGCACGCCGATAGATGCGAAATATTCAACGCAGAGCAGCGATAGAATGTTGATAACTTCCTTGTACGGCGATGTTGTAAATAAATAACTGCCCAAAAACTAAATTTCGGAAATTGTCAAACGGGTTTTTGAGAAATATTTTGCACAACTTACAATTGGTACGAAATGATTACATTTAAAACGGTCACGTGCTGCACGGCAATCGATGAGAAATTCAATAATAATGCAGACACCGATTAAAAATACATTCGTAATGACAAACAGGCCGATTAGAAATGTATTGCCACGCCGCACGTACGCTTCGATCAACTCCGATACGTCTGTGAAGCGATTTCTTTCAGCCAGTTCAAAACATTTCATAATGTTCAATTGCTCCATGTTGGAAAAGACGAGCAAAGAGAAAATAAAAATGCAAGAGGTGATAAGAGATATATTAAATGTTATATCAATCCATGTGCCATTTAAATCTAGAATCAAATATTAGGAGAAAATAGAGAAATTTGAGAAATTTATAATCTTACGCCAAATGACGTGATAGATATGTAGAAGTGGTCCGACAACAAGCAATGTAAAGGATAAAAACCACAGGCTGTAAATAATCATTTTTTGTTTAAGGTTTCCATTGAGAAAATGGTATTTTTCCATAACTTGGATCACATAAAAGTTACTGTAGATCCATCCAGAGCGTCCCGTCAACATCATGGTGACCACTGAAATGTAATGCACGACATGAAGAAATTTATCGGAGCAGATTAAATAAATGGTTCATTAATAGATGATATTGATTAGCCGAGGTCAAGTACAACGGAAATAAATAATTACAAAGTACACTAATTAAGTATCAAATGGTGGCAGTCCAAAGCATTCGGGCCGAAACTCGTCTAACGACCTAAGGACAATGGTTGCATCCTTTTTTTCCTCATCAGGAAGATCTGTCGACGGTACCATTACCACCTGCATGCCGGCAGCGACCGCAGCACGCACACCGTTCGGTGCATCCTCAAACACCAAACACTTGAAAGCCACAGTGTTTAAATTTACACTTAAGTATAATTATTGGTTTTGGCTACCTTCGACGGCTCCGGGCGATTTCTAGTGAATCGCGCCGCGCAAATAAGAAAGATATCCGGTGCTGGTTTGCCCTGCTTCACCTCCGGATCGCTGCTACCCATGACGCGATGCGCAAAGAGGTCAAACAGTTCGGCGGCGCCTTGCAGCTTCACGCCGGTCGCCATTGCACTGCCCGACGTCGCCATGGCAAATGGCACGCCATGTTTCGCCAAGTGTCTGATTAACTTTTCCGCGCCTGAAACAATACTTATTCGTTGCGGCCGGATTGTGAATAAAACCGCTACCAACCGGACAGTAAAGGTGGATTTTGCAGTTCTTTCACAACGCCGGCACGCATCCGGTCGCGAAACGCATCCGGTGTGATCGGCAGCTGCATCAGTTCGACGGCTAACTCGCTGGTGCGCGTCTCGGTGGTGCCCAGTATGCGGGTGCGCATTTCCGGCGTGTACGTCTTGCCGTATTCATGCGCAATGTCGTTGATGATTTTCTCGTAATAGCGCTCGGAATCTATCGTCATGATGTCGTTATAAATTTTTTTGGGGGCAACTGGGAATATTGAACGTACCTATTAATAATCCATCGAGATCGAAGAGAACATGCGTGACTGTTGCGAGGCGGCTGTAATCCATGATATCCCGTTTATGAGTGACCTAGTTGCGACGCGGAAATGTGCGCGAATTTATAAATAACTGGAGACGCACCAACAACTGGTCGGCGTTGCGATCGCGCACATAATGAGCCGCACTCGGCTTTTATCAATAGGATTACCACGTGCGCTGTGGAGCAGGATCATGGCCATCGTCCTCGTATCTGTCACGCAATGTATTACGATGCCAGTCGCAAGTGTGACGATCGTGACGATAAAATTTCTACTGACGTAATCATGTTATCACTTGTTGATAGAGTTGCAAACACTCAATCGTTGTGTATGTTATCACTCTAACGATATGCAAATATATTCTAATATTTATTGTGTGCAATTAATTTGTAAAATACAAGGTGGCTCAAAACTTCTGAAAATTTTTGCAGATATTGCAACGGCACGAAAAAAATGGAATAAATAACTAAAACTACTAATTTTAGAAATAAGAAAGTAATTAGAGAGCTAAAATAGCAATGGACAAAAAAATTACAACAAATGTCCAAAATTGCCTTTTTTGGACTCAATACATTTTTTAGAAAAGTCCAGAAACAAGATTATCAGGATTTTTCAGCCACCCGGTAGGTAATAATTTGCAAATATAAATAAATAAAGTTACAAACAATTTACATAAAAGTTGAAATGAACGAATAACAAGTTTTATACATCTGCAAAATTAAATTTAGAGATTATTTCTATGTGGTTTACTAGCAATTTTACTCACCTGTAAAACTAGTTGATTTGTAAAAATTGTCAAGCTACCAACCGGCAGGACCATATATTTGCGCGATCGTAGTGCAATCAATTGTAAATCTTTTGCCAACTCACAATCTTCATCCCACGGAATGCTGTAAAAACAAGCCTCCTCTAAGTTTTGGCACTGAAATAAATCTAAGTAGTAATTTCAAATAATTTAAACATTATTTCATGCGCTACAGTATTTTTCAACATTTCTCCAAAAGCACCTCCTAAGATAATGCATGCGACATAGATGCATGCATGACCCAGTGATAGTATTTCCATTTTCTAAAATAAATTTCAAAAACATTTAAACATGTTTTATGCTATGTAGAAGAAATATTACCTACCTTAATTATACTCAATGTCATTAGACTCACTATAAATGAGCCACTTATAAACACCATTAATAAATGATTTTTCATGCTGGATTCAAAGCATTGCCATAGCTCAATCAAATGTTGATGATGCCTGACGCATTCCTTAAAACAAAGCTTTCTTTCATCACCTTTAGGCATGTCTCGAAGATTGCAAATAGAAATTATCAAATTTTTGTAGCTTAAATTCATGTAGCGGCAGAAGAAGATTAACACGCTGAGGGAAAGAATACCAATGGATCCAAGATATTCGGCACAAACAATACATAAAAAGTTAATGATTTGTTTGTAGGGCGGTGAGGTGAATAAATTATTTCCAAAGTACTTGAAATATGCAACAATATTACATTTAAAAAAATTAATATAGTTGTGTGTATTTGACTTACGATTGGAATGAAGTGATGACATTTAAATGGATCACGAGCAGCATCACAGTTGATGAGAAATTCAATGACAACGCAAATACCAACGAGAAATAAATTTGCAAGAACAAACACGCCCAGGAGAAGCCTATTTCCGCGACGAACGTATGCTCCAATCAACTCCGATACGTTGGTAAAGCGATTGCTTTCAGCAAGATCAAAACTTTTCATTATATTTATTTTCTGCGCATTTGTAAATATGAGCAAAGAGAGTTGAACAATTGCGGAGGTAGTAATCGATATATCGAATGTGATGTCAATCCAATTGCCATTTAAATCTACAAATCTTTCATTGCTATTTTTTTCTAAACATAAGCACAATCTTACGGAATATAATGTGGTATATATGAAAAATGGGTCCCACCACAAGTAAAATGAATGATAGAATGCAGAGATTATAGATGATAAATTTTTGCGTTGTGCTTCCATCGAGAATGTTGTATTTTTTAATGATTTGAATGGAATAAAAGTTGTTGTAGATCCAGTCGTTGTGTTTCGTCGACATGATGGATAATATCTGAGTGTAATAAAAGGAGGAGGTAATGACTAAGTATTGTAGGTATACATTACGGATAACTATAGATTAGGAAAATGCTTAATTTTATCTATCTGAACATATTGATTAACGGCTTTGTGGCATTAGGTTTACTTCTTGTATGTCGTACTATTCAAAACATTTCTTCCAAGGTGACCATGATGAAATTAATATATTTTAACGTTTTGATAAAAATGCACATATCAAAAAAGTTATTATCTAATATTGATATTTAAATGATTATATAATGCAATTCTATAATGAAGCTTAACGAAATGATTTAATCGTAAGATTATCACATGTTATCAAATCTATATATAAAGCAAAAAATACTAATTAATTTTAGTCTTACGCGAATAAGTGTACAAACAAACCCTTATTAAAGCAGATTTCTTCGTTTTCCATGCTTTGCAAACGACGACTACCTATGAACTACATACTCAAGTTAGACATGAGTTAGAGCGTGCGCTGAAATTATTGGCTATAATCTCGATTATTAAGCTAAAATTTAGTGACTGAAGAAAAATAGATGTACTTTATGCCCAAGAAAGAAGTTCAGATTTGCCATCGTAATGTGAGAATATTGCTTTTAATTAGTCTTAATTGACCGCTAACGATCTTGCCTCATTCACAGGAGGCGTTTGCATCACTTGTCACGTCTTTGTAATCTGTAAATAAAGGTACTCTATTCATTTTAAATTGTTATTTCTGCTAGTGTGAATTATAAAGAATTAACTGCACTTTACGACAATGTTAAGTAGGGGCAAATATTTCAAACATAATTAAAAATCTATAATGTTAAAATTGAACTTAGCAAAAACCACTTTGATCTTACCCCACTTTACCTTATAACTAATTACCATAACTAAATTCGCAGTTTTAATAATTATGTGAAGGATAGGGGTTGCAAATGTGGGAACCAAAATCATGATGGAATGGGTACCAAGCGTGTTCCAAGAAACATAAATATGCAAACAAAAGTTCATGAGAAATTTAGCGATAGGAAGACCAAGAGCGCGCAAAACCGATAAAAAAGTGCTAGCTGGCAGAGACTGGGAAAAAGTACTGAGTCTCACGACCATGAGTTGTTCCGAGAAAACGCTCGTGGTCAAGGAAAGGGCGAAAAGAGCCGCCTGTGGGAGGCCAGAGTACAAATAGGACCAGCGCGTCACAATTGAGTCACTTGACTACACTTCGGCAACTTCGGTCAATGAAGTCGCTTCACTTCACGCTCTAGACTCGGTCAAAATCAGAGCTAAATCAGAATTCGTAATCGGTCAAGTTGTTTACCAAGTTATAAAAAAGTTATGTAATCAGTCAAGAGATTAAATATTTTGAACCATTCGTGCGTGTGTTTTGGCTGTGCCACCCTCCTTAAGACTTGCAGCAGTGCCACTTCGAGGAAGGCACCCAGATCCCGACCACACCACGCCCCATTGCCGCCTGCTGTCACCGCAGCTGTATTTCCTGTTATGGGCGCTACCCGTCGGTAAGTAGAAACCAGACCTCTAATAACTCCGCGATCACTTGAATTAACATCCAGCGAGTCAAACCCACCGTCAAGAGAATAAATCAAAGAATAAAAACTCTCTTTCGAGAGGTAGCACCAAGGTACCGCCACAATTAGATAACTTGGTGTAAAGCTGATAGGTACTTCAAAAATAAAAATAGACATTTGGCTAGTATGGATTTGGCATGGCAAAACTAAAATCTCTGCAATTTCTGAAAAATTCTTTATATCAATACATATTTTAATAAGTAACTTGAATTCTTCTGCAATGCGGGCTGCCAATATTATCTGTCCAGAATTTTGAATTCTCGCAAAATGTAATTTTTGTTCATATATCTGATATAATAACGTCCAAATAATAATGCCAACCTCAGAAACAAAAATACTAATAGTTAACGTCCTTGTTTTCCATTAGCATTTTTTACCTACCTTATATATACTCGCTATTGTGGGATGTCTGTCGCCTTGCTCTATACCAGTGGCACAAGTATTTACAAAACTGCTAATAATTGCCGCCATACTTAATAAAAAAAATG
>JARJDR010011607.1:0-15925 GCA_030264135.1 Myllaena sp. GC000078 | reverse complement strand
CATAACATTCATAAGCGTTGTTCAAATACTTGGAAATCCCTTCGAACCCATCCATTCGGACGCCCCGTGAATTGTAACTCATATAAGAAGCAGACGGCTCCAGCCAGACAATTGGAAGGTGAAAATCTGGAGCGATAACGTACGACGGCCAGCCGATTATGTAAAAACACTTTGGAACTGCGAAAAGTTATGCCGCCCCGTTTACCTAGGCTGTGATTTAATGTGATCTCGTCGCTGATGGTACAAGGAGCAAAACGATATTAACTTAGGGATGTTTTCGGAGACTTTTGCAAATGCCGAACGAATGTTAAATATTAGTTGAATGAAGAATTAAAATTGCGACTGGCGACCGATGGTATAAAATTAGCATCACTCTCCACATTCCGATGAACGTCGAAATTAACGAACTATGAAATTAAATTCATCAACATTATGCATGCGCTCCACTTTTCGGTTTCGGTCGCTTCATCATATTCCATGCGCGTGTGTGCAATCTATACGATGTTTAATTCAGCGCATTAAAATAGGCGTAATGTCAAAACCGCAAACAGCAAACATGTCACATACTCGCGAGGCGCTCGCATATGAAGCTGTGAATAATATAGTACAATCGCACGTCGAGTGCATTGCCGCCTGCGGCCGAGTGCATCGCAGCAACAGCGGCTGGTAGTAGGTAAAGTGCATTTGCACAACTCTTCACCATATGATATGTGCAAACAGCGTAATGTGACGGGCGAAAGCCGGCTCGACAACATGGCACACCACTTTGTCGATGCGGCGAAAACTGACGACGTCAGAAATTATCCACCTTCTCCGCCTCTTCCTTAGCGTCTCGTCGTGTCTCAAACGAGACACTGAAATTTCCATAAAAATTATCATAAACTAGGGATGAGCGTCTGGAGCCTAGTCTATAGATTTCCGCCACGTTAAGTCTTGCTACATTCTGAGGGTTGCCAAAGATTTGCACAACCCCAAAACTAGTAATTTCCTTAATACCTAATAATTAATAGAGACAATAAACCAATCTTTTAAGAAACAAATCAATGCTTATCTTTCCTTTCAGAATGGGTTAATAATTCGGCAATAAATTTAAACTATTGGACACCCTCTTGCTGGCGCGGTGCGATTATCATATCGCGTCGGCATTGAACTTTCCGACTTTGTAACGAGATAATATTTCGATATCTATGCGCCAAGCGTCTTCTCTTCTAAATTACTTTCTCGTATGCACAGGCGGCCGCCCTCATCGTACAAATTTAGCATGTTTCGTTCGGTTGCGAGAGGAAGTTCACAAGAAATCACTTTCACAGTGCACGCCGGCGCGAGTTTAATTTTCCTTTTGCCCTTTCACCCACGTCCCATACACCCGCGTTTCCCCTTTTCCCGCCCCTTCCATCTTTCACTTTTATTATTATGCATTATAAGCATTTTTCGTATCCACGAGCGCATGCCGCAATCATCAGCAAATTTTTCACGAAACACTTTGTGGTTTACGCTTGCAAAGTTACTTTTTGATTTATTCTCTTTTATTGCGTATGATAGAAAAACCACACCATTGTAATCAATCATGAAAAAAACGCAATAAATCTGATCTGCATAATAAAGTTGATATCACTAATCAGTATTTCAATTAATAACTAATAACGCGAGCGATTAATGCAGTGAATCTACGCCAATATTATTCGCAGTCAAACAACTCATAAACATATTTAATTACATAGAAAACACCACACACGTTGGCACAGATTAAAAGAGATAATCCGATATAGCACATCGTACGTCCGAAAAATATCCTGATTAGATTTTCAATGCCGCGGCGCTGGCGGGGGAGAAAAGTTAGAAATGTTGCATGAATAATTTACAAGACGAAACATTAAATGCCACCACCCGGCCCGATCCGGCCCCGTCCGCTCGTCATTCGTTTGCATAAATAGAGGGTTGATGGTTTGTCTTCATTAATTGGAGAACGTCGTTTTATTAATAATTCACCCGATTCACAACGTTCCAATCATCAAAAATATATATTCACACATAAATCACATCCAATGAGTGTCGATTTACAAATCGCGATAATAAAAGAAAACGACGCGCGCGGCGATGATGGTTTGAGGCCAATCGACGTGTTCTAAATTTGGCGCCACGGCATTATGGAACGAATGCAATTTGTCTAATAGAGGAAAATAGAGAAGAGTGAAATCGCACGCGGACGACGCCAACGGGACGCCAACAAGAGCGCGTTATCATAATAGCCAGCAAACCCAACCCTTAATATATACATGCACCCAAGGCCAACCACGTATGTGGGCTTGCACTTTGTAATCTTGCGCCCTTGCGCGGCTTATGAAAGCTATCTGCTTGCCCCAAACGAGCCCACATGCTTCTAATATTTAGTGTGTTGTACATCATTTTTATCAACTTTCACCTTTCACGTCGGCGTCAAGATAAGATAAGTGAAGCGGGGATCACGGGACGTATTGCAAAATTTACACAATCCGCCCCAGTATCCGGCGGGGTCGCCGAAAGGGTTAAGGATGTAATCCGCAGCCGGCGCCGAGAAAATGAGGTGCACCCGTGTCGGGCTAATATCATAAATAAACGTCGTTACCCACCCACACCCTCCCCTCAGTCATGTCATCCTGGCCCACCTCCAGCGCGCTCGTTGGTTAACAGGATCAACGCGGCTTTGTTGTGCAAACCCTCACGAATTTGTTGCAACTATTTCCACATCGGGTACTAAATAAACTGAAATACGCACAACGAGTGTTATTAAAACGCGATTAAAACGTTAGCATAATAAATTTAAATAAAATGTTGTAAAGTAACGCTGTTTATAGAAAAGCGGCGACGAGCGTACCCAACCCCTTGACGGTCATTAGCCGGCCGGAATAATTTATGAACGTGAATAGCAGACACAAACACTGGCGACGGAATGTAAACAAGTTTCATTGCTAACAACTTCATAATAAGTACACACGCTACCGGTCTTCCTCAAGCCCCAAGTGTATGTGCAACATGGACGAACGCGTAGTTAGAGTGTAACGATTGTTTGAAAAATCGACGTACACGGACAATAAACACACATCGCAAGCTTGACGAGGACCACAATGATGATGACGGTTGTTGTTTACCCGTCGCCGACGTGATTGTCATCGTGGAAGTGCTTCGGTTTCCAATCTCCACCGATGTTTGTGTTGACTTATTATCTACGCAAATATCATAAATGGACATCCACCAAAATCAGATGATTAAATGGCAAATGAAATACGATACTATTCATGTGCTATTCATTAATTATTCCACGTTTCTGCTGACGAATGGCACGGCACAAAAAGTTAACGTCTTCTTCTACATCGTATGAGTACGAGCTTCTTTTTTACTATACGACTATAACAATTCCGCAACGCAAAATTTATCGCGCGATCCTAAGCATAGATAACCCTCCTACCCCTTCTTCTATCCCTTAGCGGCGATATGATACCAACCCCACATCGGTCGCGGTATCGATATGTTAAAGTTATTAATAATAAATCACGCATAGCAAGTCATCGCTATCGCTATGGGTGGGCAGCTGCGCAATATCCTATCGTGCATGCGTGCGCGGACAGAATTTATTGGTTTCGCCGGAAATAATTCCAATCCGCGAATACAATGCGCGCAAAAGCCGTTCGGATGTCAATTAGTCGCCCCAATACAGCCAAACATTCAAATGCATTCCGTTTTGTTATTGTTCAAACACTACTTCCTTCCGCACAATACAATGAGAAAAATGTCAAAGTGCCAAATCGAATTTGCGAATGAAGACGTAGCGTGTCGGCCGTGTGTCAAAATAAGATAAGCACTAACGTAACGGATGCGAATGGGGGCGGGCGGGCGCGAGACACGCAACGGCGGGCGCGAGCAACCGGAACCGATACAAAAGTAAAGTCACCGGCGGGTTTCGGGGATATCGTCATCCTCTCCCGTTTGTTGTCGCGACGCCGCGTTGGCTCTCGCCTGTCGAATAAATCCGCAAATGCATAAGTGTGTAAGGAAAATAAATTACCGAAAAGCTGCACGAGCGCGCCAGAAAAGCGCTCGCGTTTGTGTGTATGTATGGAGCGTTCGCTTACCGAAAAACGGTTTTTCCACGTGCTGCCTTTGGGCTGGCTGTGGCTGTCGACTGCGGGCTGTGGCTGTGATGCCTGCAAAAAAGAAAAAAAACCGTTTTACACATATACACATCCACATGGTTTGCGTGTATTGAAAAGGAACATTCGAATTTCGGTTGGGATGGACCAAAATGCATGTGTAATAGGGTGGCCGGAAGCCATTAGTATTGTAATTATTGGATTCATTTATTAATGACCAAATACCATGTAATATTCAGAAATCATTTAAATCCGTTGAGGCAAATGAATAAAACGCTTGGGTTATATATTATGTATAAGTGAAATGTTGGCAACCCTTTGCTTTAGTCGAATAACGCATCCAACTTGACGAAAAACGACGAAACGAAACGGAATGAAGCGGGCACCGAAACGAAACCGTCGTATGGGAAATGTAGCAAACGTATTCGATCATTTCACGAGAGCCAGCAAGGAGGTGGACCACGCAGGACGAGTACAAACAAACAAAAAGAGATCGACTCATATGGCATGGAAACATGTGTTAGTTAACGTTGAGGAAATAAAAAATAAAAAACGAGCAAATAGGAACATCGCTTCTGGTGAAAAAGCGCTCCGAAAACAGGAGAAATGTAAAAACTGTTTGTCAATATTTCATATAACCGTATTTTCGTTCATAAATTTGCGCATCACATGTGTGCAAAGAATTGTGATTAAAATTGGCTCAAAGTTTCAATTTGCTTCGTTTTCATACCTTATAAAAACTTTCACGTTATAGAAATGAATAAGTAGGTTGATTGTAAGGAAATATTTTTACTCCAATTGAATTCATTACTTCATGAAAAAATCAAAAACATTAATCGCAGAATTTGAAGCACGATATTAATAGAACATGAAGAGTGTGTGTATCGAAGGTGATTACAGTATGATCTTTATAATTATGCGGTTCTGCTTTCAACTTAACGACGTGTTAATATAAACACAGATCCAAAGTCAATAAATTCCCGCTCGCACGGCAGCTGGCTTTCATGAATTTGCGCACATCATGTGAAACTACCCAAAATGCAATCTTTGATCCGATTATGCACCTGCGACTGACGTCGCTCGTAAAACATGAAATGCAGAGACGCACAAAGGTGCGGCTACTGCGCACCCAAGTATTACTCGCGAAAAACTTCATTACTTTTGGCATGGTTTATGACCGGCATGACCTAATTATATCGCCCTCCCCAATGTGCGACGTCACTCTCCCAAGAGTCCGTCTTTGATAAGACGATAAAAAATATACGGCTAGAAGTGAACAATGATGAACAATGATTCTTACTTTCGTTTTTATTTACTTTACCGACCGTAATGTTGATGCGCGACCGACGTATAATTATTGCTTTGCCACAGAAATCTCAAGACGTGATTCAATCCAAAAGCATCAAGACATGCAATTAATCAAAAGTTGTCGTGAGCATAGTTTTTTCATTATCGTAGGTAGAGAAGGCAAGAAAAGCAAATGGAAACAAAGAAAAACGTAATTTGTCTGCGCACTGAAATGAAAATGTTTAAGCGTAGATTCACGACCAACCACCCGCCCACACAAGCATTGAAGCATCGTCTTAATCAGTTATTGTTGACTCTTTCCCGCCTACACTCATGCACACGGCGCTCGCGAATCGAATCACGTGCATTTCTTTTTTCCCCACCCTTCGCAACAACAGTTTACGTCGCAATAAAACAAAATCCAAACATAAAATCTGTGCGCATAACCCGCCGCCTTCTATACATACACACAGTGTCCTTAGATTACGACGCAAATACGTCATCTCAAGGATGATAGACGATGCCGTTGCCGCCGTCGGTCGCCACCGCAGCGTGGTGGTTGCGCACGTCACAACTCGTCTACGGATTAAACCCGAATTTGGCAACGATTCCATTCACCCCGACCACAGTAACAACGAACATACGAGCACATAATGGAAAAGAAGGTAGAAAGTCATCATCAACATGTCGTGTTGATGAAACTTTGATTGATCGGCCATTAGCCAAAAATTCAACACGATGCTCAGCTCATGAGATGAATATCACATCCGGTCCTAGGGGCAACAGGACGCCATGCGCTGTGTAATCCTAAAACACCGCCTAAAAACCCAGCGGCTGAAAGGGCTCCGCAGAGGGCAAAGCCTCTAATACTAATCTGTGTCCAGTATTAGTTTAGCGCTCGAGTCGACCTAAAACGCGCTGAGAACTAACGGATGGACGACTCGGCCATCGAACAGCCTCAGCGCGTGTTTGTCGCCATTGAAAGGAGCCATGCACTCCAGCGACCACCCTTTGCTGGTCGGGGGAATATGGTGGCGGTGTGGTTAAGTGGTTTTTGAACTCAGGGAGTGTATGATGAAGTAGAGCGCCTCTCTCCGGACGAAATAAATTGCGGGCGCGGGCACTTTTTACCAACGCTTTTTGCGCGCCGCCTCACGCGAAAAGGGCGTTTGTGTCGCCCGAGCAAAGTGCCCCGGACCCGAATTTATTTATATGTTGATGATGAGTTTCCACCACTGCGGAGGGGGGCATTGCAAAGGGGTTATTAAAAATAACGACCGAAATTTGTCACTTAAATGAAGCGTGCGCTCATTTTTATCTCGCCAGAACATAGATTTCGATGAGAGTATGAGATTTGCGATACTTAATGATTTGCGGTGATTAATGCTTGGATAATATTCATCTGCGTGGCTAATTTTTTGTGGACCTTCCTTTTTTTGTTCGTATAGGAATTGGCGGTGAGTTCACCGAGCGAGCGCAACTGGCGCGGCATATTCATCGCCCTCCTGGTGATCGTCGCCGTGCTGGGCCTGATCGTGTTCAGCATCGTGCTGGTGTCGCCGCCCGAGGAGGGACCGCGCGTCAAGGGGCGCAAGCCGAGCCTCGAGGATATATTTCTCAAGCTGCCGCCGCCGGCGCGCTTCAACGGCACGTGGATCTCAGGTACTTCATTCTCACACCCCCCTCCCACCCCCAGCACGCACGTACGCACGCAAGACTCCGGTATTATTCAAGTGGCGTCCACCCTTTCACCCTTTCATTACACACAATCTAGATAGTATTGAAACAAATACTGATGGCCCGCTAATGCCAGAGATTACAAATCAAATTCAAAATTTAATACAAAATATTATACTGAAAATAAATTTAATATTAAGAATTTCTTTGATAGTTTTAGTTTAGAATTGTTTTGACAATGACTACGCGATTCAAGTGTAGATCTTTATCGTACGCAATGTAATGCGAAATGGTGTGCGCGGAGACGGACGAGATTTACGGAATACCACCCCGCGTTTTCACACCATCGCGCGACGCAGAACATTCTGTTTCCATTGTCTAATTGTAATTAACTTTGTCGGGCGCGAGAGAACAATTCGCCCCCCAAAGCGCTCGGCAAAAGAAAGGAGTGCACAAGATGATAATGTGATTACCTGCCGGCGTTGGTAACGAAATAATGAAAATGCGGGCAAGCTTTGCGAAGCGCCTGAAGGTGGAAAAATGATGATGCGCCATTATGCGTTGCGTAATCGCGGAATGTTAACACCTCCCGCCAACTACCTGCATACCAGTTCGAGAGTGTGAAATTGGCAACGAATCCGCAGTTGGTATTCGAAACTCGCACGAAACTTTTCCGCGCGCTTCTTTTGTGACCGGATGCAATAAGACGCCCTCCACCCCGCGAACAGTGCAATCAATATTTGTTGAAAAATGTTGAGTTTTCGTGGCGCATTCTTTGTAACTTGTGCGCGTTTCGGATCCGGCCACTTGATTAAATTCAATGGGCTTTTCCTAAATCGATTTCGCTGCGGGCCGCCCGCCGCCTTCATTGCTTCTGCTGGCGGCGTGATCAAATGACCGGCAATAAAATCGTATCAAACTTTTGTACTACACCCGAGAAAATAGGACGAAATCTGCAGCATGCAAATCTCAATCCGCGCGACAACGACGCTGGAGGATATTTAGACTTCCCGTCACGTTATAGCGGAAATGGATCCAATGATATGTGAGCTAACCGGTGGGAAATGCTCGGATGCATCTCGTCGCTGACCCAGATCAACGCCAAACTGCATGAATTTGATCGTCCGCCTGCGTATCTTTATTGATGGGCTATCTATAAAATTACTAACCCGTTCGACAATTTCATTTCGAGCGCAATTCTGTCAATCTGAGGTCGGATTTTTATTAAAACATCCGAGTTGAAACTGCATAGCAGGCAGGAGATAACCGAAGCGGTTGGGGTTGATTTTAATCTAAACTCAATTCGAAATTAAACCCTCCTCTGTCGTGCACAGCGCAAGCTTCGCCCAATTGAAGACAGCGGATTTCGCTCGTCCTTAATCCAATTAACAATGCCAACCGTCGCAAACATTGTCATTGTGCCGCGATGAGGTCCTTCCGGCCACCCACTTTTCTCAGCGCCTAACCTCTATCAAGTGGCAATCTATAATCCGCTTAGGGGTGCGAAAATCGAGTTTGTACTCAATTTTCTTCACCACGGCTGCGTTTTATTTTCAATTATTTTTTGCTGATCCCCCAATTACATTTTTCTATCTGTCTCCCGATTTTCCCTTTTATTTCGGAATATCGTACGCGCTCAAGTTCACATCGTTGTTATTTCCGGTTTCCGCTCGCAATAAGAAAGCGAGTTGTCAGTGTCAGCGCGGGCGGGAAATCTACGAGAAAATAATGAAGGCCACCGCCGCCTCGCCGAGGCGAGGGCAAGGTTCAAACCGGACACAATGAATTGTTTTCGAGGGGGGACAGCCAACGAGATACCAACTTGAAAAATTCTAATTGCTCCTCGATGACGATGACATCCGCTCATGATTAATAATACTTCCGCCACGCGTGCGAATACTGTCAATGCATAATCATCAATTTTCTAGTGATTTATAATACCCCCTAAGAGAAAAGCAAGAAAAAAAAGTCAAAGGAATATAATTCAGCGGTAATTTGTTTGCCGAGCGCACCCCCCAGCCCCAACCTCCCCCGCAATCGATAAATTTATTTGCGGTGCGCGGTTTTAAGATTCAACGCGCGTTCGTAAAAAAAGGAGTGCCACAAGAAAAACAAAAGTCGCGCGCGGGGTCAAAGACGACGGACGAGACACATCCAGACCGAAGGAAAAGAACAGGCACCGCGGATCACGTCGCGGGCACGCGGGACGAACGACACCACCCACACACGCGCACCCTCCCCCGCGCCGCGTTACACAGAGGGACAAGACGGGATAACGATAAGTAATCGATGCAGTTACTATGGCTACACATCGAAGCCGGTGGTGCGCTGCGCGGTAGGTGTACGCCGTTCATCTCACCGATTTCGATTGCATATGTCTTATCTCTTATAAATCCCAGCCACCACCCCCTTCAACCCCCGGCGTTCGTATTCAAAGGCATTTGAATTAAGCGCGCGTCGAATTGGGGACACGTCAACTTTTCTCATTATATTCGCGAATGTATCCGCTCCGAACGGGCGGGATGATGATGAAATCGCTGCATCGCAGTCAATCACCATCAAGTTGGGTGGTTGGGTAGTGAAGAGGTTAATTTTTAACAATGTCATCGCCTTTGTTCGCGTAATATTCCGCCCATTAGCTGGAACAATCGCGCCGAAAAAGGACGCGCGCCATTTCGCAAAGTGCAAACCGCGCCCCCCACACCCAAACACATCCACCACCCCCCCATCATCAAGTGACAAAAAGATGAAACGCACAAAAAGAGAATAATAATAACAGTAAAAGAAAAAAGAAGAGAAAGAAGCCGAAGCGTGTGCGCTCTGATTTCGCAAGTACGTTCGTCGCCCACCTACGTACTCGTACCAACATAAGGGTAGCTATAAAACCTGCGCAAAATTTATTAACATTCCCGCATTTCGCAAACGGCGGGAGAGAGGGGCTGTCGGCATATTTTACGATACGATATCTGCCAGCCAGCTTTCGAAACTTTCTTTCTACGATTATATTTTGCTTAATACGGTCGTATATTATGTGCGAAAGAGCCATCAGCAGCATATGTGACGCGCCTAGATTCGCTGTTTCCACCCCCTTGGGCGTATGTATGGTATGTTGGTATATTTAGACGGGCGCATGCAATAGGGGCTGGTTCAACGCCGCAGATAACGAAAACACAATACGGAGACGAATACGCACCCACGTTATGACAATATATAAACAAGGGCGCTGTTGTTAAGCGCACGGGAACAAGTGGAGAATGCTGGTTGGATTTGGATTGCTTGAATTGGTTGATAGGAGGAAAGGGTTTGACGGCTGGCGCATGCCACTCGGATTATATCTGCGACGGCGGGCGCAACGGAGAGACGAAACAAAGGATAATTAATTATCGCCATCGGCAAACAAATCTATCTCTATTGATCGCATTAGTTTATTTCGCACACGCGGAAGATAGGGATATGAGAAGCCGGCGCGCGAGCAATTTGTCGCGCAAATTGATTTCGTTAAAGCTCCACTAATTACGCATCCGCCACCCCTTTCTCTCCGCTCCGAGGGTGGGCACCAATTAATCAACAAATACGGGATGATTTTGTGGCTGCGCGTGTGCAAGACATGATAGTTTTTGCCGGCGCATAAACTTGGCACGCTTGATCCTTTGGTGGATGATGAAAAGCGGCAGAATGCAGCAACATAAACTTGGCGAAATAAATTGCAATTGAAATGGATTAGATGTCTAAATATTTATCGCCACTGACGCATGTTGTGCATACGCCGATGCACTTTTAACGTAATCATAATATGTACCTACATTGCGAATTGGAATGTGTTTTCACGCAACACACACCATTTCCAATTTCCGGGAACTAAATCTAATTTGCGCACAATTCGCCTAAATTATGCCAAATAGTTTGTTGTTTCATTCCGGCTTATATTTCGATTAGTAACGCAATAGTAAATAAAACTCAATTACGCTTTGATTAACCATAACAGCATCATTGAGTGCGTCATATAATATCGCTCAAAAACATAATAAAATCGAAAAAAAACCAACAATCAAGTGTTTATGGCGCGTCCATTGATTGATTTTCTCGCGTCGGCGGGGGTGCAAGTGAATATAATCAACCGGAGAAAAAACGAGCCGCCTGCCCATCAGCAAAAGCAGCAGCAGCAGCATCGAAATCGTTAACATTCCTTTGTTATCGATAGCACCCGAAAATTTGATGCCATTGTAATTTTCCGCACGGCTGCTAATGCAATAGACTTTCAGCGCGCAGAGAATACGCGATCGCTTCTTCTTCTTCAACATTCCATCGCATTTCCTGCAGGACTCGACGAAGCGCAAGAAAAACGCAAACCTTCCGCACCTCGTTGCGGAATAGTAACGAGACGAGACCGCTGCGGTGTGGAAAATTCGATGCTCCAATGCGCGTTCGTGCCCACAAATTAACGCCCAACGTAATAAAAATCGCGTCAAGTAGTAAAACGAATTTTGACACGGAAATTAAAACGCCACGCATATCAAAATACATGATGCGTGACGCGTTTGCCGAACGAATAGTTGTGGTAGGACATTGATAAATGATGAAAATATACATTTGGTACACGCAACGACCGTATAAAAACACACTTTGAATAATTGAAAAAAAAATATATCGCGTCGCCAACACTGCGAAACGCATGCTTTGTTGTTGGGCGTTTGTCGGGTAGGATGGGAATCAATATGAACATCCCCCACGCGCTGCTGCTGCCAGCAGCCAATTCCATAAGTGTACTAAAAAGGAAGAAAACGGAAAGCGCGGGAAAACGGGGAAAAATCGCTCCGCTATGGGACATTGTCGGTGTTGGGCGCGACAAAACAAACAGTTGTGCTCGTAAAAGCCAGCAGCGCGCGTACAAAACCCGAGCATGCATAAATTCGCACATTAACCGTCATCATTCGCAAATATATCACCAGCGTAATTGTGGTCGGCGGGTTGGCCAACCGGCCAACTACTGTTTGGATTTAGCGACGCGACAAATTCGCAAAAACTATCCCGTTTGCTTTTGTTTCGAAACCAACCACCCCTCGCCAAAAGCAATTGCTACGCTCCAGGACGACAAGTTTTATTTAACTTCCGCGAGCGGACATACTTGGGGATTTGTTATCGATGCCACACTATCGCCCAACTCGCTACTGTTATGCGCAAAGACTGCTCCATATATCGCTCGCTGCACGAACGAAATTGCGCGGAACAAACGTAAAGCGACGTGAAAGAACACTGCATCCCTTTGTTGCCAAACGAAAATAAACATTTTTCGAGATGCGCACGGAACAAGAGATCAATGGTTCAAACTTATCTGCGAAGAGAAATCGCCCTAAGACCTCTAAGAAGCCTTAAAATTTGTCTTGCCGCCTTTCACTAACGAGACATCTATCTATTTATACGCCATAACAAGATACAAAAAGCAACACAATGGAAGGGAAGAAAAACTAAAAATATCACGATCCCTCCCTCGTCTTCGTATTCCTGCTTCATCCGATACATATTTGCGAATGTATTTGTTGCAGACGTGGAATTCGTCTATCAGGATCGTTACGGCGGCATTACGCTCTACAATGCCGAAAATCAGACGACGGAAGTGCTCGTTACCAACGTAACATTCGTAAGTCATTAATAATGCTCCTCCTTCCTCTCGCGTGTGTGCGCGCTTCCGCAATTCTTCGCCAAGTTGCTATATCTTTTTTTTGTTTGGCCGTGCTCAATGTTGACCCAACTCGGCCAAAATCTACCGCGTGTTCGGATCGCTGCCAAAACGGTGCGCAAACTTCGGCGTAAACTTGCGGTGGCCGTAAAGTTGATAGTTGCGGAGGTGCAAAGCTTGCGCAAACAAAAAGCGACGCTTTGTAATGTAAATCACCGATCAGTCGTCGTCGTCGGCGGCGGCGGCGCACCGCGGCGTTATTGCTTAAATTTCAATAGTGATCACGTGCGGCCGCCACGTGGCGGTGGGCGCGCTTTCTTGCAGAGACAATACAATGCCGTCGACTTCAAGATCTCCAACGATCTGAACTACGTGCTGCTGATCTCCGACGTCGTTAAGGTCTACAAGCACACGCAGTTGGCGCGCTACTACATCTACGATCGACTTACAAGGTGCGACCCATAAATTTACGCGCGCCTAATCCCTCGCCAATTCCTTTCATCCGCGCGAGAATAAATAGTGACATTTCACCGCAGTTTTCGCAAACCCCTATCGCCAAACGAAACGGACGACACGGCGCCGCACCTGCAGTACGCAACATGGTCGCCAAACGGCTCGGCGATCGCATTCGTCTTCGACAACGACGTCTACTACAAGCCGTCAATGCTGAAGGAGCTGGTGTGCCGCATCACCAACAACGGGCGCACCAACAACGTCTTCAGCGGCATTCCCGACTGGCTCTACGAAAGTGAACTGCTGCGCACCGATCATGCGCTGTGGTTCTCCCCAGACGGCATGAGCCTAATGTACATGAGCTTCAACGATACGGCCGTCGACGAATACAAGTATCCGTGGTACGATAGTAAAAACCAGCAGGAAAAGTATCCGCGCATTAGGAGTGTTAAATATCCTCAAGTAGGTTCTCAGAAACTATGACTGACGAACCGTGCTGACTCACGGTCTGATGAACGGTTTATGTAGGTGGGCACAACAAATCCCGTCGCATCCGTGTGGATCGCAAATTTTAAACGCTCGCTCAAAAAGATCATCACCACCGAAATCAAGCCGACGAACAGCGTCGACGCCGGCAGCTACGTAACAAGCGCACGCTTCTACAACGACAAAGACGTATCCGTCGTGTGGCTGAACCGGCGTCAGAACATGTCCGTGATCCTCAAATGCCGCGCGCAGGACAACTACAATTGCACCACGGTAATTGCTTTCGCATCCCCCTCTCCGTAATTAATTCTGCCTAACCAAAACGCAATATGCATGCATGCATCGGACAGTTTCACATCGAGAAGGCGACATGCGACGAGAAGGACAACTGCGGCTGGACGGAGCCCATCTTCCGACCGCTGTTTGCGCGCAACGGCCAGCAGGCGCTCATCCGGTGTCCTGTCAAGGACGGCAACAACGGCGACTTTATGCACGTCTGCCAGGTGCAGACGAAGAATGTGCTGCCGCTGACGCACGGCGCCTTCGAAGTGACGCGCATCCTCGGCTGGGACGAAGAAAACCATCTTATGTTAGCAACCATAGATTTTCTTATGAAAAAAACCTAAAAATTCGCATTTCTTTAATAGCTATGCGATTGCGACCAACGAAGAGAACCCCGGCGTGCGGCACCTGTTTAAAATCGGCGATATGAACTCCAGCCAGGCGTGGACGTGCATGACGTGCCAGGCAAAGGTCGACTACAACATGACCAACTTTGACGGCGACCTAATGAACGAGACACTGCTCAACGACACAATGCTGATGAGTTACAAGTGCGACTACAATCACGTCGTCTTCAGCCGCGGCTACAAGTACTACGTGCAGGAATGCCTCGGCCCCGACATCCCCGTGCTGTTCCTCGTCGAAACCGCCACCAACTATCGCCTGGTGATTCTGGACGCGTCGTCCTCCCTGCGCAACAAGGTGCGCAATCTTTCCAAGCCACGCATTAAGAAGTTCCACGTGGACATTGATGATGGCGACGAAACGTACAAAGCGCAAGTGATGCTGCATTTACCGCCGGTGCTCAGAGAGTACGAAGATGTCGCATTTCCGCTTGTTCTGATAGTGTAAGTGGCCCCGTAAACAATTTTAAAAGGAATACTAAAGAATAAGTTTTAGTGATTCAATGCCCGGTTCGCAATCCGTCTCCGAGAAATGGGAACTCTCTTGGGCATGGTTCCTGGCAAGCACACGCAGCTATGTCGTCGCGCACATCGACGTGCGCGGATCCGGATATCAGGGTGAAAAAATGCGACGTGAAATATACAAAAAGTATTACTGTAGAGTTATTACTGCGGTGGCGGAGAAGTTAATCTGAGGCGTTGTTTTTTAGGATTGGTGCTGTTGAAGTGCAGGATCAATTGGCGGTGCTGACGTATCTGCGCGACAATTTCCACAAGTTCATCGACCGCGAGAAGATCTGTGCGGTGGGCAGCGGCTACGGTGGCTACGTGGCTGCCATGCTCCTGCTGCAGGACATTCAACAAGTGCTGAACTGCTCCGTCAGCATATCGCCCGTCACGAACTGGCAGTATTACAGTAAGTGACTCGCCGCGATTTTCCGGCGGCCGTTTATCACCATTTTGGGCAATGTAGATTCGTACTTCACGGAGAAGTATCTCGGCTCAGCGAGCGAAAACCGCATGGACTACCAGACGGCCGACCTGACGAAACGCGCCGGCAACATGAACGATCGCAACTACTTGCTCGTCCACGGCACGGCCGACACGCAGGTCAATCCGCAGCACGCGATGATGTTCGCGAAGGCGATGATCGAGCAAGGGGTGCTCTTCCAGCAAGTCGTAAGTTCGCGCCGCATCCACCCTCCGTTACACCACCCGCTCTCCATTCATTTGTTCATACACACACTTCATATACACCCACGCCAAAGTAATGATGGATATTATTATGCCCACCCAAACGCAAATATAATGCACACACTGTGGTGGGGGTGGGTTTTTTGATCGAATGCTTTTTGCGCGCGAGACGGATGTCTGAGAGAGCAATAGCAATGTTTTTGCACGCCGTAAAAGATTTATTAAGCCATCCAACGCGTCAATTGTGCAAAGAATGCATCGGCGCAATAAAAAACTAAGTGCTCGGAGGGCGCGCGAAAGGGCGTTAAAATAGTTATTGCCCATTGCAGTTTTTGCCA
>JARJDR010011603.1:0-17525 GCA_030264135.1 Myllaena sp. GC000078 | reverse complement strand
TGCCTCGGATTGCAGTTCAACGGTGCGGAATAACGTCGAGCAAATAATGATTTCCATAGAAATAGATCGCAACCTACGCAAACCGAAACCAACTCATATTGAATTTGGTTCAATAATTCTTCGCCATAGCTTATTTCATTATTTGGCGCGTAATTGAGGAGTTTGTCAAACACGCAGTATTATGTAAATTAATACTCGAGTACGTATTGCATGTGGTTGTGCGTCGCGAAAGGCTCGGTGAGCGAAAAACACATCGAAAACACATAAAAATCTATTTCGGGACACAACAGAGTCCGCAAACCACGACGATGACGTGGTGTCGTCCTTGGAATCAAGCGCACTCCATCACTCTCACCCCGTTTGACTTTAGGTGTTGGGTAAGCCTGCTCCTGTTCCGCGCACCACCAGCTTTCGTAATAGTATTCCCGCTGAATATTCCGGAAATGCTGGCGCAACAACGACGCACAATTTGTCGCCGCATGCTAGTTGTTCTTTTTTCGTACGGCATACATTATTGCGCTATAAATAACGACGCATGTAATTCAATATCGATATTTATACGAAGCGAGCGCATTACGTGTGAGTCATTAACTCGCCGTTTGCTATTTGTCAGTATCACAACTAGCAGCAAATAGCGAATACGATAGGAAATCTAGTTGTTCTAACCTTTGCTCTGGTAAGCCAAGTACCGAATTAATGGCTCTTGCACTCGCCACTGCACACTGCGTATTACACTCGTGTTTCTTTTAACTACTAAAAACACGACGGCAGTAAGAAACCGGTGCCGGACAGGTCGGGTTAAAAATAATACAGAAATGCCTCGACTTGCGGTTGGTTACCATCATATCACTTGAACAAAACGATTAACTTAGCAAACAGTTTGTTGTTTGGATTTATGCTAAAACTCTTACTAGGTACTAATTGAAAAGGTTATATATGTGAAACAAATTATATTGCAACAAATACATTGTATGAATAAATAAGGAAATGCTGCCGATTGCTGATCGGAACAGCATCATTCATCATCATCACCGCAAATACTCGTACAATCGCGTAATATAAATAGACATTAGTGAATCACCAATGCAAACGGTATTTCACCACCAATTACGGTTCGCGCATCATACAAAAATTATGAACAAAACCTTGAAAAGTGTAAAAATTCCCCGTCAACGAAATTCGCCAGTGTCGATGACAGGATCAAGGCGACCAACGCCAACGCGACGGCGAATGATTGATGGCACCACGTCGATGAAATCGATTTGAAAGTTGAAAAATGCACATCGTAAACACGTTTCCGGTGAGCAAATATTTGGCGCGCGTATACGTTTTCGGCTGCATGACCTTACTCGAATTACACGAAAGTATTTAAATATTTAGCTAGATCTACACATTAAGGACGTTTTCCGTAAAAACCAGCGCTTATTCGCAAACATAGGTATTTGGGGGCTTATATAAATTTTAAATTATATAAATATCCACCTGTATGTGGTGCATCACGCGGAGGTGGATAGTGGACGGGAATAAATCGTCCTTGGCAATGGATCATCTCGTTCATTTCGGGAATCTCGCAACGGCGGCGGCGCGACCGTTGATAATTTTAACAGCGGAGGTTAGCATTTTCCTTTCGCCGCATACGAGTGCCAAACGGGCGATTGTATAATACGCGCGACGTTCGAAGCTCGAAGCCTTGATCTTAAACCTGCACTTTGCAAACTTAACATTTATTCAATTTGATTTAAAAATGTAGTGTATTTATGGCAACTTCGTATTAATGAATAAATTACAAAGTGATGAATGCATGGACAGCGGTATCATCGTTACAATAAAAAGACAATTAACGACCTTGAACGCTGGGGTCTGACGCTCATTGCGCTGCACTTGAACCTTGAATTGTTATCTCGTTTATTTTCCACCGCCGTTCATGCATACAAACATGTGCGACACGTTTTCGATGCTACAAATTTTATTTTTGCCACATTTGGGGTTTTTCTGCGGAATAATTTTCTTATTAGTAACACCACTTGAATTAACCTTTAGTGGTCTCATCTTGAACTTTGCAAATGTATTCAATTAATTCAATTAATTGAATAGTTGTTAAGTATGTAGACAAATGTCAAAAACGTAAAATTTTATTCCTAGTCTAACTATTGATATGAAATGAAGAGGTTGACTTGCATTTCCTACTTATGCCGTATTTACGATTATATCAAAACTATGCTTGCAGCTTCAACGTCGTCGTTCGTCGGTGTTGGGCGCAAACAAGCGCATTATTTAAAGGTTAATGTTAATGTGAAGGTTACGACGCACGTATTTTCGTCGAGAGCCTAACGCCTCGCGCGTAACACCGCTTAAAATAAACACTTTCCGCGCGTCCAGCGCAGCGTCCGACCCGATTAGTAGTCTTATGCTCGACCAGTCCAACGGTTTTCAATGAGGTCTTGTCAACTTCCTACTTCCGTTTTGACGTATTAAACCTGATCTATCTCAATTAAAAAAAACTATGCCCTCTCTCAAGTAAATTGAATGCTTTTTAAATACTGCTTCAGAAAGTCGAATATAATACATATTTACTCAAACGACGTAGTACATACTTACTAATTTCATGAGCGAATGATAGCTGAAAGAGGGGGGCTATAACCTTCAAGCATGATTAATTTTTTCGCCACACTCTGCTCCTATTGTGTCAATACGTTTACGATCTATTCGCATGGCGACGCGACCGCTCATCGTCGCAAATATGTTTTCGCCGAATAGTAATGCGCTCGGCAAATATATGCCCATATTCAAATCAAAAAAAGCGCTCGCGTTCGCACGCCACGCGATGATGCCCCAACCTTGGCGCGGTGGCGGTTGCGAAAACGCTGGCTGCGGACTGGCTGATAACACACGCTCGCCGATTTCAAGGCTGCAATTTTTCGCATCATCGCCGAATCCATTGACGAAAGCGAGCGGCGGACGCACGCGAAATATATATTAATACAAAGTGGCAAAGGGTGTCGTCGTCCGTCCGGGTGTAGGTGGTCGGCGTTCATTGACGCGACCTTCGTCGAGGGCACGCGCACGCTTCTAACGCCCACGCGCATCCCCACATCCTCCCTCCGCGCTTCGCGCAACGAGATGAATTTCCTCTTGTCGTTTCTTTCATGCGCGCATTGTCGAGACGAGACGCACAATGTTGACCTTTTGCGCAACGCGAGTGGCGGTGACCTTTAGCTGCAGCGCCTACGCACCGGTCTCCCACCAACGCCAACCACCACCGCCAACCCTCTTCGCGGAATGTATCAATTATCAACGACGCAATAGCAATCCACCTATCGCCCTGCCGCAACGGTCAAGGTTAACCCATTGCCCTAGGCGCTTTCATCAAAGATGAGCCACGTGGCAGCACGTGCTGTCGATAAATGATAAATGGCGTAGCAAATCGAGCATGAAAGTAATACATATGCACTCATAATGCGCTCACTACGAGCTAATTATTATCGGCATCAGTAGCGAGCGCAATGCGTGTTACGTACGTGTGTAATTTTATGAATGCCGACGATTAGGCTCAGCTAATATACAGCCGCCGCCGCTGACCTTGAACGTGTTTACGTGCCGAAGTTCATACGCGCATCGCGACGGTACTTATAAACATTTATATTATATCGCATACGTAATGAAACGAATGGTGAATGTATGTGCGGCGCACACATACGTTTTGTTATTAGATATTTTCAAGGGCGACGTCGACGTCGACGCCGACAGCGTATTTTTTATTTGCGCTCAGCACACACACACACATATATTTTCCAGCTCAAAATTAAGCAAAGTAAAAGCGGTATGTACACGTAAATTCCATTTAAATTTATGTAACTACCCGTCTTAATCGTATAAATATTATCCTTTACATCCTTCCTTCCCCATCGCGACTCGCAGCGTAGCGCGCGGGCGTATGGCGAACGTCCTCGTCATTGAACCGAACATTGAACGAGCGCGCGCCCGCCCAAGGGTAGCGCGCTTGAAGGGCGGCTGGCGGGGACGGCCGCGGCTGGGGAAGCGTGCGTAGGCGCGCGCGCGCCAGCGCAATAATGGCCTCCATTCACGGTCGACCTTCGCCGCGGGCGCGCGGGGGTTGGCCGGATGGATGGGATATGGCGGAAATGGAAGGGCGGCGCGGCATTCGCGCAGGTCAAGGTTGCGACCGGGAACGAACCCGAAATTCATCCCCTTCCTCTTTCCGTTCCCGGTGGTATTCGTCCTTGCCGGTTGGAAAGTCAACCAATTTATTATCACGATTTTGACGTTTAGAAATTATTGAATAAAACAAAGGGAGGAACAAGAAGAAGAAGAAGAGGAAGAAGAAAAAGATTGGATAAATTCACCAAGGACTATATGACACTCCAAGGAATATAGTTTACTATATAAGCGATTCGACCTTAAACTCAAGCCACTCCGAAGTGAGAGAGTCAAGGTGAACCCTTTTTGCGCCGAATTTCCGCCCGCTCCCATCTCGAAGCGCATCGGAAGCCCATCGCTTCCAGCCATTTTCGGCTTTCTTATCCGGTAAATCCTCTCTTTGACATCTTTGTTACTTTCTAACCGGCTCCAATTTTACCCCAATAATACTTATTCCACGCATGTGGTTTTTAATAAAACCTTATCGCGAATATACTTTTGCGCATACACACCCTAAACAAACATGGTTGTTGATGAAAACGCAAAATATATCGCATCGATCTTCCCCGCGATTGGCGAGTAAGTAATATCGTTACGGCGATAATTAGGTTCCTGCGAATTTAATATCGAATCGATTTCCAGGAACAGGAACTACACAAAGTGATGGTTTTCGAGCAAAACACATTATCGATTCAACGGAATAACAACAGGTTATACTATACACGTGCAGCTAAAGTGATACACACGTGCCAATAATATGCTTTGCATATTGAGCACCGGTTTAACAAATTCGAAATTTAAAATGTCCAATTAGGGTAGGTATTATGAGAAAAAATGTTGTTACACCAAACTAGATACGTGCATGTAGTATGAACATTTGATTGCGTAAGTTTACCTATATTTGTTTGTACAACAAATAATGTATTTCTGTGTGTGAGTACGTATATGTGTTTAATGAATTGTGTTCGTATGAGCAATTCGGCGAAACGCGATGATAAGGAGTCAAGGCCAATTGTTTTCATACATTTTCCGAAAACTTATCTCTCAACCAATATGCAATCACACTTATATAAATGCATACGTTTGCAATCAGCGGAGTATTAATATATAATTTTTACGTCATTTTATCTTCCTGTTGAGCGAAAAATCATGAACAGGATGCGCGTACGTACGGGTTTGGGCATATATTTGCACACTGTTGATTCATACACGTCACGTTGCAGTATCTATCTTGACTTCCATTTGTACATCCAATATTTACCTAATAATCACTTTACGTGCGTACTCTTAAATTTCATTCATTACGTCTTTACTGGTTTTCCGTTCATACAGCATTTCCGGTAATAAAAACAATATCGAATGACTAAATTCTATGCAAATGATAATAATCATTGGTGGAAAGACCAATAAACAAAGGGCATTGATACTGTTCTGATCAATCGAATGGGATTTGCGTAATAAACTCCATCGAAGGACGTGCGTCGCTCTTATCAACACCGCATGTGGTCATGGCTAGAAACTGATCAAATGTTGCCTCATGTTCTACCTCATTTCCTATTAAAAATTAAGATAAATACAAGTAATGACCAATACTAATGAATAAAATTAGATACGAAATAAAACCAAATCCTCCCAAGCTTAATGCGAATCGAATTACCTGCCATTATTGCGTAAAACCCGCAAGAATGAATGAAAAGCAAGAAGCGAGCGCACGTGCCGTGAACGGGCGCGCGTGTGTGCCCGACGTCGATCGCTCCAACACGTGGCGGTCCTCTCACTAATGGCGATTTATTTATTTTCCCTTGCGAATTCCCTTCCCCAAGCTCAACCGCAAAAATTACCTCTCATTATATAACGCAACGAAACTGAAAGTTAATTAAAATAATTACCAGCGCCGAAGCGTCAATGTCAGCTATCGGCGACAAGGTCGCAACACATCGTCCTTCAACCCCCTTTCTCTCTCTTCGCACCTGTGCGGCAGTCCACGCGCGTCGCAGTTATCTGACGTAGGCGCCATCATTCCCGAAACGCAAAACCACCATCCCCCTTCTCAAGCCGGCGGCGGTGCTCCCACCCATCATTCCGCGGAACGCGTGGGCCGGTTGCGCGTGTGGAGGCGCCGGGCGCAGCAGCAGCAGCAGCCGGTTGCTACGGACGACGCCGCTGCTGCTGCTGTTGCTGATGCGTAGGTCGGCCGGCCGGCGACGTGGCCTAGAACTTGCGCACCCTTCATCCCTCTCTCTCACACCCGCCTCCAGCGCACCCACGCGGCGGTTCAACTTGAACTCGCCCGCGCGCGCACACGGTCGAGGACGTTCTGAATGACGCCGTTCGTTCGTCCGACGACGACCTATGGCACACGCACGCACCACCGACGAGGTATAAGGCGTTGTTATGAGAATGTTCTTCGATGAATTTTTTATGAATCACCGCCGACGCAAATACGTTTCGTCAATGGCTCAATGGCCCACAATAATTTAATCGCATCAGATATTTTTATATCAAGCGTTCTATAACAGTGGATGATGCTTGGCGGCCGCATTAATAAGTTGTATAATAAGTAATGGGATTGATCAATATTTGCAGTGCGCTGTGGTACATACAAACATACATAATATGTATAAGAGTGTGCATGAAATATGGATTTGCACTCGCGAATTTTGTTTGATTTTAACACCGTTGGGAAGGTCATCGCGATAAACGCGTGCGTGTGACGTCGTTTTTAGCGATTGTCCATTTGCACGTTTTGCCCGCGCGTGGAAAATATTCTAATAATAATCATACATTTTCTTCTCATTATCATACCCAAACGCTTCAAATTATAAAAGCAAGTATTGAAATTTTCCTGTGATTAATAAAAGGATTTGAATTGTAAATTGAAATTGAAGCTGATTCGGTTCTGCTAATAATTACCAGCGGAAACTTTGCGTTTGGGGCCGGATTTGAATCGGTTGGCAGGCACCCTATGGTGAAGCCGCAAAGCGCGTTCGTTGGCACCCGCACGACCTTGAACGCGAACACGGCTGTGACGCGGAGGCGGCAGCGTACCTCAAGGGCGCGACCGAGCATCGCGGTTGAATTCCAAACGCGCAAATTCGAGCACATAACAAATTTCATATAACAAATATCTAAACACAACATCAGCAAAAATAATAATTATCCCATCGTTTGATCGATAATATCGATCGAAACCAAAGAATAAACGTTATTCGAATTGGTTACCAACCGATTAACTTCTTCACCGCGCAAAGAAGAAGCACTTGACCGGTTGTCATATTCATTGTGCATCGCTTGACCTCGACTTTGTTATATATATATACTTTTCATGCAGCGCAGCCAATGGCAGCGCGTCCATCAACCCTGGATGGCCGAGGTCACACCACCAACCCGACCTTCCTCCGGCGCGGCGCGCATCCGTCCGTGAGCCGTTGCGCGCCAAAGGCTTTTCTGGCTTCTGCCATTCGCAAACCGTGTGTGTTTGCGTTTGTGAAGCGCCGTCGCCGCCGCCGCCGCCGCCGCCGCCGGTCGTCGAACGAGGCGCGTTTTCAATGTCACACACTCGCGCAGTGCCCCCGCACACCAAGGTTGGATGCGCGCAGGAGGGCTCGAAGAGACAGGACGGCGCGCGCAAATGAAGAGAAAAAAATTCAAATAGGTTTGCATGGATGTGTCGCGGGCGAGCAATGAGCCAAGTGTAGGACGACGCCGACGACTATGCGATGGATGGCATTATTGCCATTCTTTTATTGCACATTGGCATTGCGTTTACTTTACTTTGTTTTTGTCTGACTGCTTAAGTCCCCTCATCATCTTCTTTATGACCTCTTCTACACTCATTCATCCTCCAGCACTATTGGCTGTATTGAATACTGTGATCTACCATGGAAAATGTTGAAATCTTTTTGCAAAAATGTTGTAACTTTATTGCAGAGAAAAATAAATTAACGTCTAGACTGTAAAAAAAGTGTGGCCTTGTAAAGCGTGGAAGGGCTGCTTGAGGGTGAAATAAACAAGAAAAAGACGCTGGTTAAATGCTAGAGGTCACCGAAGCAGTAATCAACAATGTCTGTTGAACTGTCGCACACAAAAAACAAGATAAAAGAATTAAACGGTTGGAAATAAAATGTATACTGCTTGACATTTTCATTTCGTCGATGAAAAAAGCGAGTTGGTATATTGGGATTAAATTGAGTGGAAACACAACTGACATACCATCATTAGTCACTCCAGCTGGAAGCTGTAAATTTTAATCCTGAATTTTGCGGTTGAAATTTAAATAGCACATGTTTAAAATAAACGCATGACAATACGTTTTTCTCAACGCTTTGATGCTGCTGCTGCTGATGATGATGATGATCGTGATGATGATCGGATATACCGCCCAATTCAGCGAACGATGAACGTCACCAGCAAGCGCGCGTTCTTAATTTAACAGCGGCGCTTCCCGATTGCGAATCCCGCGCGCGAAGGTCCTTGATACGCATATTGTGCGTCTCTTTCATACACCCGCCAAAGTGATAATGCGTGCTACGGTCGTCGAACCCGATCGCGCTCGCGAATATTGCCGCGAAGGTCGCCCGCACGCCGAAAAATAAATTCCGAGCAAAAAATATTCCTTGCTTTTCCCCAGCTTTCATTTTTAATTTCTTTGCCGAGCGCGCATTGACAAATTTGTTTGTTTTTATTTCTCTCAACCAGGCGGATCCAGTTTCGGCGCCGGTCAGTCGGTATGTGGCCCAAAATTAGATGCCCGCCAATATCGCAGCCAATTGCGTTTTGACCCACAACAAATCTTACATAAGTTTTTTTTGTACTTTTCGAATGTCACCCAATTTCCGACACACATGCATTTGACGCATACAATGCGTAATAAAATAAGACACGGCCATTGTATACATAAGGTACAAATGGTGTTATTGGGCATTCAACGCCCGATCAATGGTTACGCAAGCAAACCGATACGCACATAGATTACAAGCTGCGGCATGGCGTTGGCGTGGGTTGATGGACTTGCGTTTGTGTGCGATGTGGTGTGTTTTATAACGGTTTTGCAGTTTACGATGCTGATATTCTGCGCTCTGCGTCATCGCCGTTTCAAGGGCGATCGATATCGTAATCATCAGCAATTGTTTGTCGTTGGCGCCGCTAATTGGTTTCCCCAAGCCAAATTGATCGTAAAATATTACTTTCTAACCGAGACGTAATAAATACACGCGCTTGAGCACAACGATAAGCAGGAGAGAAAATATTCAAATTAAAAACGTGCACCGCATTCATTAATTAATCGCGCATTTTGGTGATGAGGAAACGCAACCTCATGCCGCCTGTCGCGTTTCCGTTTCGCAAATTTAGGTCATGCAACCCAGCAGCACCTGCCCAATCCGCCCAGAAAGCACTTACGCTTACATTCACTTACAATCGGCCCGAAATTACACCTTGTTGCGCCGCAGCAGGCAGAGAGCAGTTGTGCACGCAAATAAACATGTACTATCATATTCGCGCACGTGCGCAATTATGCACGCCTCATTCCTCATTCGCGATTCGCGATTTCGGTTTAAACCAACGTCCGTTTCGATTTTACATCAGCCGGCTTGATGATGATGATGATGCAAGGTGCAAACAACGACCAGCACAACAGAAACATAAATAAGCTTAAATAATATTGGTGCGCACACGTGTTGCATGCTTGCACTTGCGTGTCTCCATTACTTTTGTGTACCAAGGATTGAAAATTGATTAAATTGCATCTCAGATCTACTTTGATGCTAAACCACATAGCGCCAATAAAATTCTAACCTAGATTTTACATACGTTTTGTTCTTAAGAATGAATGGAATTTCATGCGACTTACGTTTTCGGTTAATGATGCGTTGATGGCATTGCGTGGAGCACTTTCGAAAATCACCAATTCACCGCGTTTTTGGGCGAAAATCAATGCGATCGATCGGTCGCATGGAAACAAAAATCGATGCGCGTCATCGGCGCGTCGCGACCAGAGGCAAGGACACACCACACGTACTTACTCGCGGCCTCACCTCACACATTCACGCACGCGCATGGCGACCGACGGAAAGTCGATCGGAACGAACGAACGGCTCTAGGCGTCAAGGTTGCCGATGCGATTGGATTGCATTGCATTGCATTGCACATACATCGAGCGATATAAACGGAAAAACGCTTTTGTTTTATATCACCAGACAGGTTTATTGTGACGACCTGAACAATGTCCAACATTATAAAATTACATGATTATTACACAGTGTATACACAACAATATGCACAAGAGACAGGTGTGTACATCATCATCTTCATCATCATCATCATCATCTTCTACTCGCAATAATCTTCTCTCTCGCACTGCTCTCCCCTTTGCTTCATATAACTCTCTCAGTGTTAAAACTTTCTATAATATGATCTCTCTTTGTCTGCGCCTTCCAATTAATTATTATTATCGCCTCAAACTTTGCTAAATTTTTTACACAAATCATGATTGCAGGATCCATCGCTGCACCACAAAATGGACACAAGAGCCGCGATGGCTTTCCTGTTTTTTTTCGCACACTTCAGCCCCGTCAACCCACCCTCCACCCTCTACCCTCCCTCCTACGCATATAATATGTATATGTATTTAGATTGGGTTCTGGGGGTCAACATACAAACACGTATTGGGAATGGTGGAGATAAGTACACGAGAGGTGGGTGCATTTTTTTTTTGAGGCTGGGAGGGTTTTCTTATCTCTTTGGGGATGGAGAGAAGGGTTGTATTTTTTTGGTGGGTGTTGGAAATCCCCGTTGATTTTTTTACAATAACATGCGAAAATATTTTTACATCTTTTACTGTTTACTGCTCTGTTTTCATTTATTTCACCAATTGCTTCTTCGCTTCCTTTCAAAAACATTTTTGCTTTCTCTTGTGGATTAATTTTAAATTTACTTCATAATGGACATTGACATCATATTTTTCCTTAGTTTTTAAATCTCTTTTTATACACACGAGTTTTGTTTTCACATTCTGTGGAGAAATATATTAATTTATGTAATTTTTTATGTATGTACGAAGGCGGCTCGGCGGCTCCCAACATCGGCATCGTCATGATCGAAAGAGAGAGAGAGAAGCTTTTTCGTTTTGTATTTAATCATCATCGAAATGTGTATACGTTTTAATGCGTTGTGTAGGATGTGTGTGTGTGTGTGTTTGTGTTCTTGATTGATTAAGGATGTGTGATTAGTGTGAATGCATGTGAAGTGAAATGTCGTCAAACATGAAACAATCTGATGATCAATCGTATAATGCACGAGATGCGGATGGACGATTGTAATAGGTAAATGATCAACAATCAAAAAAGATTCATATGAATGAAGTGTATAATAATAAATGATAACTAACGAGATGAGTGTCAAATTCAAGCTTTCCGTTCCACAATTATTTTATACAAACTGAGATACGCAACACGTGAACGAAAAACGAGAAGAAAATGAAAACCATTTGTCGCCCACCGAAACGAAGGCAAAAAAAATTTATCACATATAATAATATATTATATATTTTATATAGAATAGAATAGTTTTGCTTTGCTTTAATTAGTCATCATCAATGAATTATCATTAGATTTATCATATCATTTAATCTATATATGTATAGGATTGGTGCTGATGCCAGTTTTGTTGAATCTCTTTCCCCACAACCATTCTCTCCCGCTCCATTTGTCTATATCCGCATTTTGACGCGATAATTAGATCCGTTCTCTTTATTCCTTTTCTTGGGACATATGTTTTGGACACCATTCAAAACTTATTACATTTCGTTTAATTACTTTATATTTATTATATAGTATTGATTTAACCGCTTTGGCTTCCTCCCTTCGCGAGCATCGAAAAACACTTCCCCAACGCGTCGGAAGAAAGCATCGCGCCTATGTATACTGTTCGTTTATGTTGAAAAATTTCACTTTGCCCATTCGCTAAGTTTTTCCATCATTTTGTAAGAGATAGCCATCATATTTATTTACGATTAGTGATTGTTCATCGAAACCATGTCCGCCTACGTCTTTGCTCACCCTCTGCATCGGCGCGCTGCTAATATGTACGGCTCTAGATAATAGTAGTGTATTTATACTTGTTTTATATTAAATCCACGGCGCGACACACACACTTTTCTTCGTACAACTAGAGATAGGTAAACGGGCACGCGAGCGTGAGATGTGCGTGGTAACAGTTTCGGTGGCGGTTGGCCGCCCGTGAGAGAAGATACAACGCTCGCGCAACGCACGCGCGAGGGGTTGGTCCACTATGTACAAAGCCGCACGTGCGCGCACGACCGCTGAAATTCCACGCTTTTCTTGCAAGTTTTTGTTTGTTGTTGAGATGTTACCCGCTGCCAGAGACCGACCGAACTGAATACCCGAAATACACGCGCAACGCGGGCCCGCTGGTAATGGCGGAAGTAACTTTACAATATGAGAAAAAACAGCCAAACTACATTCTAAACAATAATTAATATTGTATATATTTATAATAATCATCATCATCATTATCATCATCAATCATAGTATATATTAGATGCGTCGTCAAACACGCACGGATTCACAGACACACATGCACTTATTACACACGCACACAGATCAACATACATTGTTTTAATTAATAATTATTTATTATCTAAATATTAGTTTAGGGTTTTTTGTTTTTCGCCTCACCTCCTCCTCCTCCTCCTCCTCCTCCTCCTCTCCTTTCTACTACTCCACACCTCCTCCTCCTCCTCCGCACGAATCATCATCATCATCTATCAATTATCGCCGCATATTCATCTTAATCGAAACAAAAAAAGATAATATACAAGTAATAAATTATTTGGTTTGTAATACGATTCAATTTGCCTTCCTTTCCCATCCTGCATCCGTTTGCCTAATAAACCGCGTGGTTACTCGCCGCCGTTTGCAAATGCCACCCAGGCCCCGATAGAAAACATCATCGTGTATGGCCGCCTCCCACACTAAACTATACATACACCATTGGCTATCAACAAATTATCGACGGCATTTTTAGGCGGCGAGCCCTCCACCGCACCATCCACGAAACACATCAAAAACACAACAACAACAGAGATATAGAGACGACGACGCTGCTCCACCCGTGTCCACCACACGCGACCACCAAACAAATCGAATGAGAATGTTCCGTCCGTTGCATCGCACGCGAACGCGCGCGGCTTGCGGCGCGCGGCCACGCACGCACACCAGCGACCGTTTCAATTCGCCGCCGCAGCGCACACGCGTTTCGCCATTCATTTTTGCTTTGTACTCTTAAACGAAAACGCCCACCTTTTTTGCTTTGAGAAGAGAAGAACCATGTCTCTGGGCACTCCACCAACCACACTGTCACCAACCGCGAGAGAGTCTAACTTTCCCCAGCCCAACTGCATTTACACTTCCAGCGTGACCACTTTGAGCGGACGCGGCGATGGGGACGGCGATTTCTTCGACAGGTTCAGCGGCTGCTGCGAGTCGGCGATGTCCACCTGCAGCTCCATCAGCTTGGCGGCGGAGGGCGCCGCGAGTAGCGTTGACGTGGGCGACGATGACGACGAGGAGGACGACGACGTCGAGGGAGATCGGGCCTGCGGTGGGGCCGGCGACGTCGAATGCGGCGACTGCAAGTATATCCGCGAGAAGTCCTGCGAGGGTGGCGGCGGTGGTGTGCTGCCGTTCGTCGCCGCGTGGTGTGGATGCAGGTGGAGGTGGTGATGCTGCTGCTGCTGCTGCGCGGCTGCTGCCGCTGCCGCTTGCTGCTGCAGTTGGCGCGACGTTGTCGTGATGACGCTTGTCGCCCACGCCGGCTGCAGAAGACTGCTGACACCCGCTGCTGCCGCCGCCGCCGCCGCGCTGCTCTTGTACGGGCACGCGGTAGGCGCCGCCGAAATGTGCGGCGACGCTTCCCCGCCACGCATTATGTAGTTGTGGATGATGTCGGTGCGCTTCATCTGCTCGGCGGTCATACGCGGTCCCTCCATCAGCGACTTGGCGAGCGTTGAATGCGTGCTCGACAACGACGACTGCGGCGGCGCCGTCAACTGCATGTGCAATTGCGATTGTTGCTGTTGCGGGGGCGGCGGTGGCAGCGCCGACTGCTGTTGCTGCGATGGCGGTGGCGCCTGTGGTTGCGGCGACAGCACCACCATCGGTTCGGCCTCCGCCGAGTCCTTGTTGCGCAGCGCGCGGAATTTCTTGTGCGGCTTGTACGCCTCGTCCATCAGCGAGTTGGTGTCGTACAGCGGCGGCGCTTGTAGGACGCGCTTCAACACCGGCATATCCTCGACGATGTGCTGGTCCTCAACGGATGAGCGCGGGCTGGAGCACAGCGATGTGGGTGCGCTCGGCTTGTCGATCTTCTCCGTGCCCGACTCGATGCCCGAATCGCTCGGCGAATCCAGCTTGCGGAAGCGCGGATGCGAGTTGGCCGGTCGCGATACCGGCGTGATGGTGAGACCGTTGTGGATGAGATGCGAGGTGGCCGCGAGCTCGTCGTCGCCGGACGACGTCGAGCCGGAGTTGGCGCGATGCCGATGCGGGCAGATGCCGCCCTGCAGCGTCGCCGCCAGCAGCGGGGCGTTGCTCACGTTCGCGCTGACGCTGTGCATGTTCACGTGGTGGTAGTCCATGGCGTTCATCTCACCCGAGCACATCGATTCGGTGCTCGACACCGAACCGAGCGGACTCTTCGCCTCGTCCATGGTGACGTCCGATGATGACGACCACGAACTCGCTGCCGGACTCTTGCTATCTTCCTCCTCCTTGGGCAAACTACTCCACGCCTGTTGCTGCTGCTGTTGCTGCTGTTGCTGCTGCTGCATGATTTGCTGCTGTTCGGTCATCTTGAACGCGAGCAGCTTCTCGGAGTGCAGCGTGTTGAGCGTGCGGAGATCGGGTACCTTCTTCATCAGCTCGTGCACGATGTCCGGCTGGCCGGGATGGTTTTGTGCGACGACCGCCTGCAGCGCGGCGCGCAGCTTGTTGTGCATCTTCTCGATGAGGTCGGTGTTGCGCAGGCCGGGCCGGTCGGCGGCGATCACCACCACCGAGCAGAACAGGCCGATCTCGGCGTCCGACAGCCGCAGCGCGTTCATGCGCTCGGCAAAGTCGAACATCGAGTCCATCAGGAAGCGCGCGTTCGAACTGTTGTGGATCGCGTCGCGTTTCAGCACTTGCCCATTCAGGCAGATCATGCTCGCCGTTTGCGAGTCGAACATGCACGCGAGCCGCACGAGCAGCACTTCGAACACGCCCGCTTTGAGTAGCGTCACCTGGTCGTCCTGCGCGAGCAGCGAGAAGCCCGGAATGCGCTTGGCGAACTCGACGACGCCACGGATGGCCGGCGAGAAGCGCTTGGAGAAGTCCTGCAGCAGCTCCTGCTGGCCGGTGAGCGGTTGCGGGTTGGGATTGAGGGGGCACGCCTGCAACACACAAGCCGGAGCGCGGAGGCGCCGGGTTAGCGCAAGGACCAATATGAAATGCGTAAGCGCAGCGCGCGCGCGCGTGGTTTGGTTGGTGTCCGGCATATGGCTATCGGTTGCGCATAAATGATACCGATAATAATTGGTGAGCAACGGCCTTGGCTGTTTGACGTCAAGTCGCGGGAACAAACAAAACGACGACGACGAACGCGCCCGCCGCCGCACACAATACGTGTTGTTTTCGTGCTTTGACCGTATACATGCGTATATGTGCGCGGCGGTTGTGGCGTGCGAACGGAAACCTTGAATGTTTCCGCTTGTCCCCTAGCCACTGGCCGCAAGGCCAGCTAGTCTGCGGTGCCCGGTGGATCAGATCATACGATTTACTACGCGTCGTTGTCGTCATCGTCTTTGTTTCTCATCCGACCGTTGCTCCCCCACCGACAGCGAGACACAACACCCCCACACACCCGCATATGCTTGATAGTCGATAGCGCGCCAAAAGTTGAAAAGTTTTGTACACTTACCAAAGTCGGTGGACAGGCGGTGTAGGATGGCTGCTCACGAGCGCGCGCCTGCATCGGTTCGACTTTGTCGCGCGTAAAGTCGCACGTGTCGATGTGCGCCCGGATGACGGTCGAGAGCAGACGCTGCTCGTCCTCCAGCTCGGCGGCGATCGCCTTCTCCAGCGAGCGCGAATTGCTGCTCTGCTGCATGGCGGCGAGGATGCGCGCTTTCTCGCGCTTCGGCACCCGCCCGAATCTCACCGCTGCGAAAGAGGAGAAGAAAGAGGCGATTAGGGTCATCCTGGTCGGAAGTCAGGTAGCGGGAAAACTACGATCTTCGGATGATAATAATGAGGAGGCGAGGAGAGAAAAGAGAGAGTGATCGCGGCCCTTGGGGCAGGCGCGAATGTGCGTCGCGGTGCCAGGTGCACGGCGCGTGCCCTCCGCAGCTGCTACACATCTGCCACGCGCCGCTGCGGTACCCGAGAAGACGTTCGCGCCAACAGCAGTAGGTAGTAGTAGTCCGCCGAATAAATTTTGGGCAGGAGAAAGTGGAATCGAAACCGCCGTATTTTATTTCGATATTGTATTTAAAGCCAGCGAGGGAGAGAAATTGCTTTCACACACAGCACTTCCAACGAGCGCGCCCGACGAAAGTGTTGTAGGTCAGTCGTGTCAAGTAGAAAGTGCGTTACCATTTCTTTCGCGCGCGACCCGCGCTAACTCACGCGCGCACACTCACACACCTTCACACGCATCTTAGGCCTTTGTCTCGTGCGCTGGAGCACTATTGAATTTTCGATATCCACTTTCTGGCACTATAGACACCCGCGCAATTTCATTTCCGCATGCGCTACACGTGGTTTCGCAAAACTTTCAAAATGCAGTGGCGCGAAAACCAACTTCACTCGGTGACAAAATGAAAAAGGGACAATGATGATTGTGGGTCGTGGGGTGAACACCTACGTGCGTTATGATAATTCACCACTCCGTTGAGTATCCCCTTGAGGATGGGCAATTCCTCGCCCATATCTGCCGATTGCGACGGCGATGGCTGTTGCGCTTGATAATGGCGATAATGCGATTTCCGGGCGCGCACTACAAAAACGGCACTACCGCGTGGCGGCGACGGCTGCGTATTACTTTCACCCGTTGCGATGGCGCGAAACGTGCTGCTGGTCGTCGACGACGTGCTCGTCGTCGTCGGGCTGCGGAGCGCGCGTGCTAGCATTCCCGACAGCGGCGCGATACGGTTTGGAGAGCGCAAGGCAACGCGGCAAGCGTGAGGCGTGTGTTGGCCGCCCGCGTGTGCTCCCCACTCGCGAAGTCGCGCGCGCGCACGCTCTCGCGATCTCGCTTCCCCCACCGACCGGCGGCGCTATAGCCGCCGCCGCCGACCGTAGATGGTGTGC
>JARJDR010011595.1:0-26160 GCA_030264135.1 Myllaena sp. GC000078 | reverse complement strand
TTAGTAAAGTTCTCGTGAGCGGCGGTGCGCCTAAACGCCGTTAAGTTTTCACATAATTAATGACTAAATAATTGCTCGAATTTGTCGGTCGTTCCGTCAGCGTGCCGGCGAGCGAAAGGCGAGCGCTCATTTTTCCGGCATGTCGCGTCGCGCCGCGGCGGCACAGAAGGGCACCCTACGTGCTATGCGCACACCGACACCATAGGATGACTTTTATACGCATTGGACTGCTCCTTCCATCGAGCCGTGTTGAATGATGTGTGTATGCCGCAAGCGCGCGTGTTTGTGCACGCTGGATTTTTATGCGTGTCGTGGCGCGAACGATATGTATAAGTAATTATTATGCACGGCTTATGCACGACGACGCTTAATGCGACGGCGGGCGCGAGCGCGCACACATAGCACAGGAAGCGCAGGTTAGCCCTCCCCAACCCCGCGCACACAAACATAACAGGGCATTTCCTGTGACGGCGAGGCGAATGTTAAATGGTTTCAAAGCACACGTAAGTGCAAATAAATGACGCGCATGGGTTGAATGACAGGGTATGTATGCGAGGCAACGAGGTGTCAACTTTGACATGGAACCAAATGTTTTGGTTAATGATAGCATGCGAAGAATTGCATGTCACGTCTGCGTACCGAATTACCTCGTGCACATCTATGTACGAAATAATGAATTCTTTATAAGAATGTATTGAAATAGTGGCTGTACCACTTACTTACCAAATATTCAGAGCATGTAGATTTCTCGAAGACACACCACTGCACGATCACAAGTTCTGGTCCGCGCACCACCAATGTTTCGTGTCGACTAAAAATTTTGTCGCGTTGTATCAATAAGGTAACCTCGGGTTGGTTCCCGGGCACCTCCAAAGCCACCTTGGATCAAAACAGCGCTAAAACAAAAATATTTCCACACCCCACTTGGATCCAGCTCGAAATGCATTGGTAAATTCCAGCCACATATACCACATGACCACAAAAATCGATATTAACATGAGGTAGGGTCGCTTTGGCACCGCCCTTTCCAAAGCACACTTGGATCAAAACAGCACAAAAACAAAAATATTTCCACAGCGTACTTGGACATATACCACATGACCACAAAAAATCAATAAGACCACGAGGTAGGGTCACTTGGAGCAAAACAATGATTTGTCTTCAGTCTACTTGGATCGCTTTCGAAATGCGTGGTCACAATTCCAGCAACATCTACCACATGGCCACGAAAAATCGATAATGCCACGAGGTAGGGTAGCTTACGCACTGCTCTCTAGCAGAGCAAACTTTGAACAAAACAAAAATTTGTCCTCAGTCTACTTGGATCACCTTCGAAATGCGTGGTCACAATTCCAGCAACATAAACCACATGGTCACGAAAAATCGATAATGCCACGAGGTAGGGTAGCTTTCGCACTGCTCTCTTCCAAGGCAAACTTACAACAAGCCAAATATTTTTCTACAGCCTACTGCATCAATTTTGAATTATCATAGCATGGTTACAATCCCAGCCACATATTCATGGCAAAATTTCGACGTATTACCACCAAAACCTTACCAAAACCCGATCGATATTTATTGCGTCCAATATATACTTTCACCGAAAGCGTGTGCACTTTCTTCAAGACTTCCCCAAAGTCACAGGCACAGCCAGAGGGTGCACCACCATCACCAAGTTATCATAGTTTGCCGAAAGGCGAACGAGACAAACCAACCGCAACCGCAAGCATCCGTCGAGCAGACAATAAAATTTTACGCACATAATATTATTTTATTAATACAATAAACTAAATTGGAGGCGCACTAAAATGCCGCCGCCGCCGCTTGCGACAAACACATACCTGCAGCCATCATCTTCGTTCGTCGAAAGAGCGCTCGTCGCACGCTCTCATTTTTATTGTTATTGCACGCAAAACTGCACCCGTTTCGGACTTTGTGTCGTAGCTTGCAACAAACGCAGTAAGAAGTCTGCAAGAAAAAGGGCTTGAGATCATGTGCATTTCAAAAGTTTTTAGATTAGGCGTACGCGCAGATGCAAATAATGATCGGCATTGTTTGAATCTTTAGCTCTGAAAAAAAAATTGACATTTGCACATTAAGAAAAAACGAAATAAATTTTGCGAAACATTTATAAAATTCAAACTGCTTCATATGTTTGAAATTAAAACATAAATCACGGTAGCAATGACAATAGCTGCTGCACTAGATCATGTTGACAATATTGTTTGCGTCCACATCGGTATGAATGTAATGGGAGTCACTCTCTTTTTGCGTGCATTTCCTTCTGCAAGCGAAGGCATTTGCGAAAGCACTCGGGCCACCGTCGCATTGTGTCGGCGAGTTCTTACGGGCCGTTAGCCGATTACAATTATACTACAAATGTTTATCCAACACACGCACACACGCACCCATCGATGACACTCCAAATAACATAATGCCGAGTCGTAATGAATAAAAGAACGCTTTCGAAGCCGAGCACGAGGAGTGCGCGGCGATGCGTGAGCGAAGAATGGGCGCGAGCGAAACAAGGAAATGTTTTGCGACACCAGCACACGAGACGCCGCTCGCGCCCCCGATATGGCAAAACGAATATAAAAAAAAAGCGGACGCGCGCGCTCAGAGGGTCGAAGAATTAAACGACTCAAACGGCTACGTTTGTAAGTGATGCACAAGAAGAAAAGCACGGAACAAGGGTGCGATTTGTGCGCGAAAGCCTCCGAATTTATTTATTCGGTCTGGTTGTCGGTTGTATTTGTTGGCCGCGTTGCGTTGCGCCACCGTCGGATCGCCGCCGCACTATTTAGATCTCTCTCGAGTGACGGACGCGAAAGAATGGAAATGAAGAAAATCGAGCGTGAAGAGTGAAGGACTGCCGATATTGTCCGCGCTTGCCTCTGTCGTGCATCGTGTGATTCATTCAATCCAATCGAGCGCAATGGTAGAAGTCGAAGAGAAATTTCGGCGATTGTTTAGTGCCGCGCGTGTCATTTTCCTGGCACACCTGGCACGATGATAATGATGTCTCGTAAATTCAACGATTAATAATTATTTTGAATGTTGAATGATGTCAACATAAATAAACAGTAATAAAAATGCGTTTTTTGGGATCGAAATTTTATTAAATCATCCCCAATGATTTATGCATATTGAAAAAGCCATCATCCCTCGGCCTCATCGTTGCGTGCCGCGCGGCGCGCGCCGTGTTGTGTTTCTCGGAGTCGCAATCCGTGAGCGATAAATCTTTTCGGTGGGCATGTCGGCGACGGCGACTTCTCGACACGTTGCCAACCTCCGCCGTCGCCGCCTCCACCATCGCCCGTTCTGTTCTAATTCACTCCCGGTGTTCTTTCGCCTCTCCTTCCCTTTGCGCCGCCATCCCACCGCTTCCAAGTTCGATTTCGAAACATATGTTACCCTTTTATCAACGTGCCGCTGCCGCCACCCGCTTTTAACTCACTCCCTGCAATGCATGCCCTGCACTACCCCTCCCGCCTCTCTCAGAGGTTCATGTCATCATTCAATAAAATATTTTGAGTGCCATTAGTATATCACATTCTTGGTGACAGGGGGAATTTGTGTTAAAATTCACACATTAAGAGCATGCAAATTAAAAGATTAATCCTTTTCATCCCAACCGGCTGCTTAACTTAACAACTTATCCCGTTCTCTGTGGCGGTTTCTATTTCTTTGGAATCAAGAAGTTTGCACCCCCTCACTAGGCTCTGCATATAAAGTGCAAATGCGTAAACAACCCGTTGCGATTATTGCCCAAGGAATTTCCAGTAATTATCGCTTTCAACTTTTACCTGCACAAATCTTTGCCACAATTGATTTTAATACTAGATTTAAGTAACCATATTTGTCAAGATTATAACCACAATGTAACAAGATTAAACTTATGCAAATTTGCGTATATATAGGTATGAAAAATCTACCTACTGCATAAATAGTTTAATTTTTGCCTCCGCATTGATTTTCCAAGCGCAACCAATGGCAAATTATTCACGGCGTTAGATAGTGCGCCCGGGATGCTCGTATATTTGGATGCAGTGCTTCGGCGAAATCTGGATCATATATTTTCGACGAAGTCGTTATATATCCTCGGTTTATCTTGATCCTTGGATTTTGGCTTACCAGAAATCGTTCGGTTTTTGCTTCAGATGCTGGCGCACCACACGCGTATAGCTTGCACGCGACGCGCGGCGAATTTGCCGGATCGGCGTCAACCCCGCCGCGCCGCCACCGCCGCCGCCGCCAATGTCGATTCCATTGCCTCTCCCGCCGACGCAGCTTACTCGTGGCGCAGTAGACGCTTATTTCACTTCCCGCCGATCGCGATCGGGGAAGTTTTATTATCTCTTTACTCTCTACTATCAGTTTCTAGTGTTTCCACCGCATGTTGTTCGAAACTCATCGCAGTTTCATGAAACGCAAGCTTTTTACGCTGGAAAAAAGCATATTTTGCAATGTTTTATATGATATAGCCCAGATGAACATCAGTCGGATCGAATGTATGAATTGTTGGCGATTATTAAAACACTCAATCGAAAGTAAATTGAAGACTGTTGATACAAGGATGTGAGTAGAGCTCGAGAGCGCGAGGCGCCGCCGCCGGTCGGAAGCGCGGATTCCGAAGTTGGATGCGAACGCCGCATGTCGCCTCTTGGCGATACACACCCATAAAAAGACATAAAAAAACGCACGGGGCGACTTCCTCTCCACTTGCTGCCGCCCGCGCCAGCGAGTGCCAACTTCGCACACATCCCACACCCGCACACACCACCCTGCCCACAGCCGAAGCGCGGTGCTGATACGGATCCGACGCGACGCCGATCGCAACGCCGCGCAGCCGGACGGAAAAACGCGTCGGCGATAAATTTGCGACAAAAGAGCGCCAAGAACGAACTCCGACGGCGGGCGGCGCGGTCTTGCTAAATATCATCGTCATCATCGAGTAAGCTATTATTGTTTTCCCAGTGTCATTTCAATCCTCGATAAATATTCCGCTTCAAATAAATACCGTGCGTGCGTTTCCTCTGAATGCGCGCATCCGGGGCATTAAGAACGCGCGCTGAGAGGGGTGATGGTGTTCGCGGAAGACAATGCAAGGTGAATACGCACCGCGCGTCGAGACGCAATTTTCCTAATGTCCTAATGTATGCAGACGACACGCTGAATAGTAGCGTTCGAACGGAGGCGACATAGAAGAATGCGACGCGGCCGAATGGAAAGCGCGAGCGTATGTGCGCGGGGAAATTGAATGCGAATGGCGCACACGCAGAAAATACAAAACACGCGAAATGCATAATGCCGGCGAGACAATGAATGCATTTCCGGCCGGCGGATGCTGCCGGTGAATTGTGCACTGCATGTATGCGCGCGCGTTTCCACGTTTTGTTCGAAATCGCTCAGGCATGCATGCAGGTTTTTCCGATGTTTAATAAATTCACGCGTCGACAAGACCGGTGGACGAATAAGAAGAAAAATCGTATATGTTCCGCGGACGTGTCATTGCATCCATCTAATCGGTTGGACAAAAGTATTTCGCATATAGGCACAAAAAAAAAAGAATTAATTTCGCTCTTTCTTAGCAAGCGGACCACAAAAATATAGGAATTGTGTCAATCATTGCTCGGCAAACAACATTGGCAAATAGGCGCAGCATGCTGCACAAAAGATTCCAAGACAATATTTGCCAAAAGATTTACCTAATCTGTGCACTCGTGCATGGCAAACATCAGCTTATCCACATCGCGATTGCGGATTCGCACAAAAAAAAGGTACGCACCGAGACGTTGGACTATTTGGAGTAACCGAAAATAAAGAGATTTGGAAGATCGGGAACAATGCAAACACATCGGGACAAAAGACTCGTATCAGAGGTAAAACGTACTGGTTTTGTAATGCAATTATATTTTCGAATGGACCATTGTTTGCCCAAATGGGTTAGTTGAAAATCCGTATATACTGCAACTGATAAGTAAATAGCGGTTTCAAACTTTTGGGAGTGTTTCAATGTGCATGGTAAACAATTGTAGAGATTTTTGGCGAGCGCGGAAGAAGTTATATCACCGCGGAATGCACACCCTTCCAGCGTGCGTGCGTCGACTAATCCTCGGAGCAAATTAATTTCAAAGCCGAAAGAAGCGGAAAGTTATAAGGTTGGTTGTAAATAACGCTGTTGCTGTGCACACTTTTCAGCTACTTTCGTTGATTTCAAAGCCAAAACCCAGCCGCGGTGCGCGCGCGCTTGCGTGTGTATACATATAAGGTTTTACTTTTAGTGTCGGCCGGAGATTTACTAGGTTCACCAGCGATACCGGGCGCATCCAAATCCGGCTACCATCTACATACAGACGCACACCCGCTGCTTACTTACACTAAAGGCATTTTCATGTGTTTAATGTTAGAGTGTTATAAAACATGGTTAATCCGCTGCATGTTCGCTTCACGCGCAACTAGTCTACGGGGCGTTGTCGGCAAGACTTACTGCGCACGATGCGACCGTGTTGCCGGGGCGCTAATTGCGCCTACATTCGGTGCATGCGAAGACTCGCGGAAATTCCAAAACAAGGGAGCGAGTGTACACATTCTTGTATTAAATATACATACGTCGTAAATTTCGTGAACGACGCACCGCCGCCGCCGCCGCCGCCACGCGACGGCTTCAAACTTAAACCTATACTTAGTTGTGCATACAGCGGGGCACGGGCGCGAAGTTGGTGAAAGGCGGCAAGCAAGGAGTCGATGACGATTCGCCGCACCGGGGGACTGCAACGAAGGATACCTGCACCCCGATTGCCGCAAATATTTCATGATGCTCCCGTCAGCCGCTGTGACATATCTTAATCAACATTTTAATAAAAGATGTCGGCTTTGCGCGCCGTCTCCGCAAAGCAAACGAATGCGAAGGCCATTATCAGATTGCGCCGACACTTATTAAACGAGTGCGTTATTTGGCGACGGAATCAGGTCGCACACGTAAGAGCGATTGGGGGGTGGCAGGGTTGAAATTAATCGATCTTGTTTAATATAATAAACTGAGCGCGCTGGGCGGCCACCCTCACCCGTCCGGGCGGGTGGAGGGCATTGATGACGCTCGCTGCTCGTTGTCGAGTCGATCATTTATGAAAACATAAAAAACATGTGCGTGCATTAGGGCAATTTGTTTCGTACGCGTTACGTTCCGGACCTCCTCTGTGTGTGTGTGTGTGTTCTTTTTTCATAACGCGTTGGAAAGCACCGGCGTAAAGCGAGTGTGCAAACGAGGCGTGCGAAGCAGGGAGAGGGTGGCAAGGACGAGCGACGTGCCACCGACCTACGGCGGGGGAGGGTGGCATTTGAAATGTTTCGAACACGTGTTACACGCGTTCGACCGCCGTTCGCGGCGCACCGTTTTGCACGCTGCCTGCCGGCCGGCTCGTCCTTGCTAAAAAGCATAAAATTACCATCGTTATTAAGAACATTCCGGGCTCGGGGTTACTACGTAGGGCGCCTTTTTCCATGCCATGTTTGACGCGCACCACGATGAGTCACGCGTCAGCGCGCGCCTACCGGAGTCCTGATGAAGATTGGCGCGCGCGCGCCTACCCCCCCGCAAAAAGGGTGTATATGCGCGCGAGCGTGATCCTTTGCGGCCAACGTCGCCGCGTGTTACGTACGCGCGGCGCGATTAGTCGCCTGCGCCAGACTGAGCGCACGGAGACGGCGGCGGTGGCCGCTGCTCGCCACCACCCCCCCAAGCGCGGTGCGCGCGGCGGCCGCCCACGCCCGACGATTCTGCGCACACACGCCCGGGGATATAAAATTAAAGCGGTGTTCCATTTCGCGTGGTGTCCTTGCGGTTTACGTCTTTCGTATTCGTGCGCTAAGAAAGGGCCACCGCCGCCGCCGCCGCCGCTGCCGCCACCGCGTGTGGTAGTGGCGGTGGTGGTAGAAGGGAGGGCAGCGCGCGCGCACGAGACGTGACACATAGGGGGATGGTTTCGGTATGCGGCATATCAAGGGTGGGACCAAACCGCGCGGAGCCCTCAAAAACCGCCACTGGATTGGCCGCCAGCGTCGCGCTCTCTATCTCGCATGCGGAAAAAACACGCCGCATCGTGTCCTTCCACCGCACGCGAGCCGATTTTTCATCCCTTGCTGGCGCACCAACCCTCTCGCTCGCGTTGGGGCAATGTGTTCCTCCGTCTGCTTTCAGCCGCCGTGCGCGCACCGATTTTTCGCTCTTTTCAAGATTAACTTTCCGCAATGCATGCGCGAGTGTGTGGCTGTGTGCGGCTGTGTTGTGCACACTGCCAATTCACTCGCGCACGAGGGTTGCGCGCGCTCTCGTTTGCGCCCAAAGCTGAGCTTACCCCACACAACAGCCGCCAGCCGGCGCGGCGTGCGCGCGGAACTCGCTCGCTCTTGCATGCTCTTAATAGTTTTATAAAAACGCGGCCGAGCCCCCCACCCGACCGACAGTGGCGGTGGTGCGCCGCCGAGCGCGGCATATAGGGGTGGGATATCGGCTGTCTTCGTCTGGAGGCTGGCGCGCAGGCCGCGCTCATTATTAAGCGACAAATCAGTCGTCTCTTTTCATACCTATTTATGTGCCCCATAAAAACTACCCTTCTTGACAAGGGAGGGCATTTAGGCGGGGGCGTGTTTGTGTGTCGGGGCGCGAGAGAGTGTGCGTTCGGCGGCGTTGAGTAGATATTGACCAGAGCGAAAAAGTTTCCAACAGTTCACCTCGCAATATCGTCGAGTGCGGACGTAAAAATAGCGCCCCAGCCGCAGAAGAGCGCGTATCTTTGCACAGTAGCATCATCCTTCGCCTGGCGCGCATACACACTCTAGTTGTCAGTTAGTCAGTCACAGTTCAGTCAAAGTTCGTTTCGCCGCATCAGGCCGCAGGACAACGCCATCGCATTCGTCCTTTCCATCGCAAATTGGATACCGATTGCATTAGACGGGACGGACGCAGCGCAGGAAGGACGACGACGATCAACTTCGCCCAGTCGCGAGCGCTCATCCAATTCGGTGCCGACCGAGCGCACACAGTCGCACATACTTTGACGCGCACCCATCCACACGCATTGCGCGAGAGTGGTGGATGGTCGGCGGTGGTGGCGTGTTAACTTTCTTAAAACGCACGCCCACGCGCCCGCAAAGTGCTTTTCGAATTCAAACGGCGCGCAACTTCGGTGGCGTGAAGAAGTGCCCCAGCTCAGAGTAACGGTCGGCGTGCGTGTCGTGCGCGCGCGCATCAAACAATCGCAAAAGTTTTTCGGCAACCGCCAAACCGACAACGGTTTTTGATCCTCCCCCCAACAAAGTGCGATATGCATTTGCCAGCGCCGAAGTTCGCGGACATGTACGCTCAAATGCAGGACGCCCTCCAGGAGTACCACGGCGAGCTGGTGCAGACCGGCAGTCCGTCGATCCTGTGCAGCGTGCTGCCGACGCACTGGCGCTCCAACAAGAGCCTGCCAATCGCGTTCAAAGTGGTCGCGCTGGACGATATCCAGGACGGCACGCTCGTTACGCTGAAGGCGGGCAACGACGAGAACTTTTGCGCCGAGCTGCGTAACTGTACCGCCGTGATGAAGAACCAGGTGGCGAAATTCAACGATCTGCGTTTCGTTGGTCGCAGCGGTCGCGGTAAATCGTTCTCGCTGACGATTGTCATCAGCTCGCTGCCGTACCAGGTGGCTACGTACACGAAAGCCATTAAAGTCACCGTCGATGGACCTCGCGAACCGCGCACCAAATCAGGTAAGTGTCAGGCCCACAGCCAAACTCTTCCGTCGGCGAACAATTCGAATTCGGACTAACAAACGATTCGTCTTGCTTGTGCTTGCAGCGTACGGTTATCCAGGCTACGGTTTACCGGGCATGCCGGGCAACTTCAATCCGTTCCTTCTCAATCCCGGTTGGTTCGACGCGGCGTACATGACGTACGCGTTGCCCGACTACTTCCGCAATCGCAGCACACCGCTGCATCCGAACCTGGTGAAGCCGCCGGTGCCGACGGCGACGATGCCGACACCCGCACCCGCCGCCGGCGACTTCTACATGTCTTCACCGACAACAGCGAGCAGCGGTGGTGGTGGTGGTACGGCGCCCGTTTTCCATCCGCCGCACACCTTTATGCCGAGTATGGCGGCGGCATTTGCGGACGCTAAAACACCACCGGCCGGCCAATCGCCCACCGCCAGTGGTCACCAGTTCCACATGTCGCCGCCACCAGCAGAGCCGCTTTCCGTTCGCTTGTCGCCGATGAGCAAAGCGGAGAGTGTTAGTCCGCGCATCAATTCCACGATGGATCACGGCTCCAATTCGGAGCACTCCGATGATGACGAGGAGGACATTGATGTGGTGAAGTCCGCCTTCCAGCCGATTAAGCTCGCCAGCCAGGCGTTGCAGGAAGTGCAACTGCAGCCGGCGCCCGACTCCACCACCGTGGCGGAGGAGCCGGTCCGCGTGAAGTGCGAGCTGAAGGCGCCGAGTGCCGCTCGCAAGACGACCACCAGTCCGATCACCGCGCACGGTCGCAAGTCGCCGGCGACGACCAAAATTCAGAACGCTAGTGCGGCGAAACCAGTGTGGCGGCCGTATTAGTGATATCTTTGGAGCTGCAATAAATTCGTGCGCAACCAGATCCTCATGTGCGCGTTTGTGTATATAAATTGACTATAATTGACGTATATTTTCTTTTTGTACATTAGAACAAATTTCAAAGTGTAATTTATTTATTATATACAAAATATTCTATATATTAGAGGTATATTTAGTACTGCAATTGTGATAGCGGCGAAAGAAAGCAGATAGAAAGTGGGCATAAGCGAATTATGTGTGCGTGAACTTGTCGCGTGGAAATATATACATATAGTTTGTAACAAAAGAAGTAGACTTAAGTATGTTAGGACAGCGGACGACAGGCGTTTGGGTGAAAATTTTTATATAGCATATTTTTGTACAGACCAAGAAGTAATTAACGATTATTCAGCGACAGAAAATGAACGAGGTTTTTGACTAGTACAATAATAAATCCATAAATAAATTTTATTACAAATTACGACGTCTTGCAATTTCTTTCATTGCTTCGTTTGTGCCCGTATGTGGCAATCATGCATGCGATTCAAGACTTGCTAACCGTTTTACTAATGCACGCACTTTGGAACACACTCAATGAATACACGTCAGTCATTCTAATGCACGCTTTAATAGATATGTGTCAAGTCGGAAATCGCAGCAGGTGTTTGTGTGGTGCATGTGCGTTTAATGCGAGAAATTGCCACTTGTATCGGGTGTAGTACTACACCGAATCGATGTTGCAGCGGGCGCGGTAAGTACGCTTGATTGCTGCGCATCAATCAACTGAATGCACCGCACCGCTCGTCGATTTTTCATCAGCGTATATATATAATTAGTTGGCAGCTAGTTAGTTGGCTAACTAATTAGGATTGATTTCAAGCTGCGCGTTAGCACGCACGCATGCATGTGCATCCTCTGGATGAAGTCGAAGCGCGTGTAAACGTTGATTAGTTTCACACACACACACATACCCAGATGCATATCATCGGCGTTTCGACTCTCACACCGGGCTCACCGGGCTCCAGCGTTTAGATTCAAACACACCCTCTCAGGGAACATACGTATACGCATGGATAAGCGCGAGCAAGTAAACAGCAACTGTGATTTCGAGCATGTATGGTACCTATAAGGTGATGCTGGAAACGCCAAATGTCGACGACGTCGACGGCGCGCTTCAACGAAAGAACGCCGCGTGCCTTCCTTGGCAATCGTAATTTGCGCGTTGCTTGGCGAGGGCATCGCGCGTACGCGTGGAATCGCCGCCGACGATGATTTCAATTCCGGCGGGGATGCGCGACAGCCAGTACCAGAGGCGCGGCGCGCACATACGCATTTGGGGCGTCACATTTCATCGAATTTCATGGGCTAGTGAGCCCTTTGTGCATCTCGTCGCATGTGCGCGCGGCCCGATGTTCGCTCGCGTCCTCTCCATTGCCCTCCGCCGCCGCGCGCTTGTCACCAGCGCTGCCGGGGGCAAACAGCGCGTCGAAGGGGGAGTCGCGCAACTGTTTCCACCAAAAATATATATATGATTAAAATGTTGCCACTGTATTATCGGCACCGGCAACAGCGCCAATTATGCTCACGCCAATAAAAGGTGTTTTGTCAAATATTGCGCGCACACGCATGAAAACAATCACTGAGGCATAATTGAGAGAAGACGCGTTTCGCAAACGAGCACTTCATCTTTGCCAGCGAGACCCACGGTTGATGATTAATGTGCAAAAAGGGCCCCGTCCGCCGACTGAAAGTGTGAACATTTTGATATTGTGTGGGCCCTCATGTTGCATGCGCAACTCATTCAAACGAATGCGTTCTCGAGCCCCTTTCACCCCGACACGTCGTCACGATTCGTTGCACAAGTATCACAACTAAACGGTAGGAGGCCGAAAATATTGTGATTTCCACTTGGCTCTCTCCACGCGCCACCCCTTGAGCGCGCAATATGAAACTTTTTGAGCGAGAATGTGCTAGACGTGGCGTTATTAGAGGGAAAAAATCCACAGCCGCCGCCGCGCCGTCGCCGCTGTGAGGAAATGCATTGCTAATACGGTAAAAATCGATTAATTAGGTATGCGCGTGCCGGGCGTCCTCGGCCGCTCCAATATTTGCCGTGTACTGATTGGGTCAGGCAGGTAAGTTGATTAGCGATTAGGGCGATTGTGACGCGTCGCTCAAAGAGCCTAATTACCAGCGCCGCATACACCAAATCCGCTCGGTACACATTCGCGCTCGGGGCTGATGCACGCTCGTGTGCGTGTATGTGAGGGGGTGTGCATGCGCTCGGCGTGAGTCCACGCAGCGGGCGCACAGTTTATTTGCGCGCGCAAAGCAACGTCGATCCGATAGAATTCGCCAATGTGTGCGGTTGCGAATATGCAGACGCGGTGCGACGCCCAAAAATTGCCCGTCCAATATGATATCTAATTGCATAGAAAAGTTGCAAATGGAAATCGATTTTGGCGGCTAAGTTTTTATTTCGATACGTTAGGTATCTAATTGGGACGATATGGTACTTATGAGGCGCGTTGATTGACAGTGAGATGGCCCTGACGGCCCATGCCATGCGGGACGCCGCGCCGCCGCTACCACACCGCCAACCGACACGTACCCAAATAACACATGCAAATGCGTGCCGCGCGCAGGACGACGAGGGCCTCGCGTCCGGGGCGCATATAATCGCATGTTGTGCTCCGTCAACTGCACGTCACGAGTTACGCCGTCGATCGTTCGTTGCTTCGTTCGTTGGTTCGTTCGTTCGTTATTCGCTTACGCAAACACACATGCGAGTACAGTCGCGCATACCCACGCCGTCCGCCGCCGCCACCACCACCGCCGCCGAGCGTGATCCTCGGTGGCGGCATGTGTGTCCCCCCGCTCGCTATGGCACGCCGGGGGTTTATTATTCGCATAATAAACACTCGCGAAAATCAAAGTGGACAGGACGAACGGCGGCTGAGAGGGGAATGCGTGTGTTTTTTTTTGCTGATTACAAACGGCGTTTCCATGAAATTACCCCGGCTCGGAAGTGTTACTACCTGATGCGCGAAATAGTGACTTTCTTTTGCAATTCACATACGTCTTCATCGTCCAGGCATTTGTTCATTATGTTCTGTCTGGCCGTCTCCCGCATCGCCTTCGCCCCTCCGCCTCTTAAAGTGCGTGTAATGGCTGCTGCTTCAAAGCCGTGCGTGAATCGAACCGCAAAAATGTAATGAGATTTATTATCGCCCTTTGCCCAAATATTTATTTAAGAGTTGACAGCCGACGACAATGTGACGATGCGCCACAATGCGTAAAGGAGGCGTCCGCTGCGACCGCGCGATGATTATTGAGATGTTCCTTTTTCGCCTCCTCGGCCGAACACATTTTTCATGTCTCGCGCGTGCATTATTTCGCAGACGACGTGAATGAACGTAAAACCGTTGAATAGATTCGTTTCTCCTCGGTGCGCAGAGAGTCGATTATGTGAATGCCGCATCGCGTGGGTGTGTATCGAAATGTTTTAGAACGCCTCTTGTATACAAACTATGCTATGCGCGTTTGGATAAAAGCGACGCGCGTATGCAAACACATAAATTCTATTGCTGGTGGGCATTTCGCCGAGATTCACGCATGGTGTACACTTGCCTGTTTATAATGTCGTTTTACTGCCCCACGGTTTTATTTCGCTGCATCTGCTTTTTCGAAGATTACGCAAATTCGCGCGCCGCCGCCGCCACCGTGGTGGGCTGCGCTGCGCGTAATTACGACGGGCGCGATGAAAGCACAACGTTAATTTGCAATTTTAATGCGGATATATTAGTGCGCGCAGCGTTTTGATGGGCCTTGAGGGGTGCATCGCGATGAGGGGGGCTGAAGAGATGTGTGGTGCGCACGACGGCAGTACCGCCGCGTTTTCACACATGTTTCCCCTTCTAATAATAGAAACTCGGCAATAACAATAAGCATAAATAGACGAGGGTCGAATGTTAACGACTTCAATCTAGCCCGAACGTCTTCATATGGGTATAAATAAAGCATAAAACATTCGGCGGCATTCAACCACCGCATGCGACCGACGCGACGCAGTGAGCGGCGGCCACATGGCGGTTCGCGCTCGCAGCTACCAGATTTGGTTAAATTGATGCTGGGGTTAGCCGAGCTCGTAATAAAGACAAATACGCCATAAAAATCCAGGGCATGCCTCTTTTTTTAAAGCGGGCTAGCCATGGCCCTGATGGGATTACATCGCCTTACATTCTTCTAATATTCATTTAATGCACTGTGACATCTGCGCGCTGACACTTGTTCCTGTCCGCTATACATCTTTTTTTCTGATCACCCTACGCCGAAAAAAAAAACATTGATTTGAGAGAAAACATTCTATAAAAATAAGTTGCGTTTTCTAATCTGACAGGTTCCCGCCACTTTTATGCAACGTATTCTCTACATCCGGTGATTTATAACTTGTGCGCGCGGCGCGCGGCGCGCGACTGTTGTGTGAATTGGGCTAGGTAGAACGTCTTCGACACCAACTTGAATGGCTTTTCATTAATTCTCTCGCATCGACGCGTATTGTTCATTTATTATTGCCTCGATATTCTTCTGGTTGACCATTTCGTGCGATACAGCGGGCGCTCATGTGGTATGTTTGGCTACACGCATTCATTCCGCGCGCCCATTCAGCGACACGGAAGAATGCAATTTTTGGGGGTGCGAATGGAAGAAGAAAAAAATCGGCGCGCGTAGAAAACGGAGGAAGAAAGGTCGGAGGGCGGACGCGCCCAACGAAAATAAATACAAATATCGAAGAAAGCCAAGAGATGCATTCATTATGCAGCGTGAGAGTTTCTGTGCGATTCAGGTGCATGCGATGGATGCGTTACTCGTACTTAGCGATGCTTCGTGTTGATACATTATTGATTCGCATTTTTGATTGCGCAGGACGCGCCCCAGTGGCAAGGGTGCATTCGTTACCGGCTTAAAGTGGAGATGCCGGATGCAGCGGCGAGAGTGCATGTGTGTGATGCGCTTGCATTAGGCGCTAGTTACAGTCGCTCGCGCATCTTGTCACCCGCTCGCCGTATAAAACTATGGGTGGCGACAAAAGGATGCCGGTGGCAAAAGCGAGCTCTGGCCGTGATGGTGGAGCTTTGATTCAGCAATCGAATCACACGCCGCACATGTGTCCATTGGGAGATTTTACCCTCCAGGGATGGGCCCCAGAAATTCATCATGTTCCCAGCTATGATGATTTTAGAGTGGTATGGGCAAAACGTGTCGCGTATTTTAGTGCAACACTGTTGCATTTGGCTCCGGGGCACAAAGGGGGCCGCACATATTCAGTTGCATACGGATTCGAACGTGATGAACATTGTGGGGATGCGTGCTGCCATAGGATAAGCCGCGTGCGGGTATTATGTATTCCAAAAGGGACTTTTCCGATATTCCCCATCACCAAAAACTATCCACTGGTTCCGCGAAAGAAATTAATTTCTATGTACATATCAGCATCGTGATAACTTGATAACAATCGAAAATATTCGTCAACTAAAGAGTTGTTGGAAAATTCATACTTTATAACACCACGACCGCAAGAATAGCAAATAATTGGAAATATTGCCTTAAGTTGATTGCTATGACCCTGTAGAACCACCGCCACCACCACCACCGCCACAATGCGCAAGTTGTATGGTAGGGCCCGATCGGAAAGACAAGCTCAATGTTGTTGGAGATGCGGAGATTCGGTTGACCCCGTGCGTCCTCCTCCTCGGTGCGCAGTGGTGATGTATGTAGGGACGTTTTGGGGTTATTCAAAAAAGGGAACGGCGCTCCCTTCAATCATATCGCACCCTCTAATATTCTGCGACGTGCTCGCTCGCAACCCCATAATACGCACACGCTGCTGCTCCTGCTGCTACTGCCTACTGCTTACTTCTTGCATTTGCGATAATGCAACGCTACCGGCGCGAGATTGAATTGTTGCAGGTCGCGCCGGCTGTTGATAAGTTGGGGCGCCGAAACAATGCCAACGAAATCAATCATCATTGACAACGCCGACAACGACGACAACGACGACGGTGCGCGTCGATTATCGAGATGGATTAGTCGAATTAAGATTCGCAATCGCGCAAGCGCATCGAACTAACTCGATCAGCATGCAAACCGGGGGCGGCGCTGGCTCTCCGATCGGAAAAGTGAGGAGAGTGCACCACCACGTATCATCATTGAACACTGTGCGCTTGCTTGCATGAGGGGCGGGTGAAGGCGGCATGAGGGGATGTGTGAGTCAGCACACGCGGGGCGGCCGACCGCGCTTGGAATTATAGTGCGCCCTCTTCCACCCCGAAATAGTTAGCGGCTGCACGACGACCATAAGTCCGCGCGCTCGCGCATGTATTTGAATACGAGGGTGTGAGTAAGTGTATGTACGGACGGCACTAGGGGTTGGGGTGCGCGCGCGTGGTCTATCGCCCCGGGCCAGCCCGCAACGTTCCCACTGAACAACCACGCCGGCCAACTAAGGGTCTACCAGGAGCATAATAGCCGCATAGCTACCTACCCCATCTCAAAACATACACTATTCAGCGTTTTGAGACTATCACCCAACCCACCCTTCCCGCACGCGGTGAATATGTGTGTATTGCTTTTAGAGTGTGTATGTGAGCGCGCTGTTGCATCATCCCCCTCAGCGTCGATGCTGATTAGAGCGAGCGCGCGAGCGAAAAGGGTTTTAGTCCAGCGCGCTCGTTGCATCGTTTCGCATTTTTCCCCATCCGTCCGGCGAGTGATAATGCCCAACAATGGCAGAATTATGCGCATTGTGCGCGCGCGCGCCCAGCTTCGAGACAATGAGCCCCCGACGACGACAATTCCATGCGCCTCCGCTCTTTGTCGATAAGTTTTTATTGGCGCGCGCACTGCTGGCGCAATGGTTCAGTTACTGGAAATGTTTACGCGTGAAATCAAAATATTGCTTGTCGTGATTGGTCCCGCTACAGTAAATGCGGTCGTAAACGGGGCGCGTGTGGGAGCAGTTAATAATATGCACCATGCACACTGCCATGGCTAATTTTTTTGCTGCGCTCTCGTATCGTCCGTGTCCTATTTTCCTAAATTCATTTGGCACGCATTAGTAGTGAATGCGCGCTCATAGCAAAATACTAGGCCCGTAAGTGAAACGTCAACAATGAAATATGACTGAGTCAGTCAGTAAGTCACTGGGCGCACTGGGCTCTGGATTCACTCACTTTTCTTTCGCCATTGTCGCGACGCACGACGGCTGGCCTTGAAATCACGTCGTGCGGCCGGGGGATGACGCCGTAAATGGTTTTGTCGCGTGGACGCTGAGCGAGAGCGTCTTCCGTCTAGTGCCCAGTCGTAAATAATCGCAATGGGCCAAACGCAAAGTAAGTGGAAATGGAAGTCGATCGGAAACCGGAGAGTCCACCTCTCTCTTCTAATAATAGGGTTTAGGGTGCACCGGGCTTGTAAAAGTAGAAAGTGAGAGAAATGCGGCGCGGACGCTCGCTCCCTGGAAAAGTTTCACCTTTCGCACTGGCCGGATGCAAATTTCGAGCGGTGCGACGCGTTCAAAGAAACATATCTATTTGGCACAAACTTGCGCTTGGGTTATGCGTGCGCGCTGGGAAATAAAATTTTATATTCGTGCTTTTATTTTAATGCGCCGCCCAAGTTTAATGAGGCGACCATTTTGAGAGTGTTTTTAAAAGTTGCGCCAGGGTGTAATTTTATTATGTGTTTATTAATATTTTAATGAACGCGTCCGCGCGCAAATATAAAACGTACAGGTTGTTGATACGTATGAACATACATGGGCTTTGGCTTGAATTTTATGTTGATGCGTGCATGCGTTGTGAAATCTTCGCTAGCGCGCGAATTTAACGATACGCAGAAAAGCCCAGCGCGCACATACAGCATGTTAATCAGCTCTCAAGTGCACGGAACATTTTCGGGAGTGTATGTACGCGTGTTTGATATCAATGAACACGCGTGTTTGTAGGCAGGAGGGGTCGCGCGAGGAATATGCGATACCCTAAAAGGGTTGCCGAGTGATGACACCAAATCTAATGTATGTGTGTACTCATGCGCATATATAACATTTTATATATGCGCTTTGCTTTATTTTTCCGCACGGTTTTCCAAGCGCGTTAATTATTGATTCTGACTTACGGCCACAACACAGCTTCGATGATTTATTGTAACAATATATCGTTACAGTTATGAGTGGAAATTTGCAGCATCTAATTGCCATGTCGCGCGTCAGTCCGGATGCATCATCCCTTAAACAGGCCGTTTACGACGTAATTGTGATGCCCTGGCTACCGACCGACACGCGAGCCGAAAAGTCGCCCAAACTTGGTGGCCAATAATAGGAGTTTATAGTTCGGACACGATATATAGGTCGTCGCATAGGGTTTTCTCTTTCGACTTCGAGGAAACGGTAGCCCGAAAACTAAGGGCAATTATATTGTAAAATAACTATAAAATCACTTTACGGAAACCCGGTTATGCGATTTATTGGGTTATATTACGGGACTGTCGGCATCGGGCCACACGAAAAGAGGGCACTGCAACGAACCGCATTTGGCATGGCGAAAAATGGGTTTTACGATGGTCCATCATGCCATTTTTGTATAGAAATTAGGGTCAATATTTTCGTTGTTCCACATTGTGACCGAGTGCAATTCTGTCAATTGAAAACGAAATTAGATTTACGACGCAACAATGCGTTTTGGGCCTCGTTTAGTCGACTTTTATTCAAACAGACTTCTTCATTGGGTCATCATAAACACGTCGCATGGCTGGGCATTGTTTGGACGCTCGGAAGAAGCGTGCGCCCACGGCGGCATCCGTGAAGAATCAAAGTGTTGTTAACGCGATATTGTGATAGACTTGTTTTCTTAGCGTTGGCCTATATTTGCAGTCAACTCGGAGAGAAGGTTGGCAAAACAGTTCGGAATTGGGTTAAAGTGTGACGAAAACCTCGGCATGGAATGTTTCCATGACACAATTATACACGCGTCGCATTATTTCATTAGGAAGAAGACTGCACACGCTACTGAAAACTTTGTCGCTTTTACAACGTGCGACTGATTCGATTAAAGCATGGTATAAATATTAAACTTGTACCGCGTTTCCCGCTCAACCGGTGGTCGCTGGAAGTTGTCAACTTTTAACAGGATTAATTAGTTCGTAATCCCATCATTTAAGAAAACTTCGGGGTGCGTGAGGTTACCTGACAATCATCCGACTGAATCCGCATCTATCCGAATGTAAATTCTCCATCGGGCGTCGTTTGTCCGAAAGGCAAAATATTTGTGTATTCTATTAAATTCCGCAAAAGTCGGCAAATTGGATTAACTCTTTGAGCATTGGCGGTGGGCGTGCGTGCCGGCCGTTTTGGGAAGAAGAAGACGACGGTAAGCCCCCGTTCACCATTATGATTACGACGGCGACCAGGCGTGCGCCTTCACACAGCTGGACCGCGTGGAATATTCGGCTTATAATAAAAGGGCGAAAAGGGTTGAGCCGCGCAAATATTTATCCCAAACATGCGCGCCCATTCGCATTGTTCGCGATTGAGAGCGCGCCGGTCTTGTTCGACGCACAAAACGCCGCACCGACAATCCAATATGGAAATTCGAACAGTCATAAAACCTAATGGGATTTATTATCGCCGCCGAGTGCGTGGGCATACGCTGGAGGAAAATTTATGAAAAATACGTCCAAATGCGGGCAGCGTGCGTGCGGTAATCGTGTTAGGATGTTTTCGAAATCACATATTTGTGTGGGAAATCTATTGCACCAATGGTTAATATTCAATTTTATTCCGCAGTTTCTCCAGCAAACGCATAAAAAGACAAGTTGGGGTTGTTTTTTTTTTGTATTGCTGTACTAAATCCGAATATTTCATGTGAAATGTTGTAAGTATATCTATCTTACAATTTAAATCTTTAGTTTGTGTCGTATGGCGGTTGTAAAAACCCCGTTTATTAGAGGGTTACTGATGCGGCCGGCTTAAAAGGCTGCGTATTAAAAAAAAACGCAGTAGCACTCTTTCTAACGGTTTTAAAAAATATATAAAATGCGAGTTTATGCTGTATAATAAAGGAGTAAAAAAGCGGACAACAATTGTAAATACTCTTTGCTTGCTGTTTTTTTAATGCGATGGGTTATTACCGGGTTGGGAAAGCACGTCGGCAAATTCATATTTGAATTTCATATACCTTTTTTTAGGATTGCCACCATGTACTATTCTAGAATATAATCATTTCTTCGTTGTAGTTGTTTATCAAAATTGTTGTAAAAGATGCCAGAATATTGAGAATGTGTAAGGGCTGATGTGAAAGTGCTTTCAGCGTACGCCACGCGTGGTGAAAGCAGGCATCAGCATCAGCAGCAGCATCCAGTCCAGCTTACTAGCATTATAAAATTGCGATAATAAAACGGTGGCGGCCCACGCCGTTCAAAAGGCGCCGCCATGCCATAAAACAACTCTGCACGCTCCGCGCGCATTGTGGCAGCCGCATGTCACAATCAGCCGCCACCGGCTCAATAAAACATCAATGCCTTCTTGGCCAACGAGATGTCCACCAGCTGCAATTCGACCGGCGCAATTCCAAGAGCATAAAAATTTATAATGCGACGAAACCACAAAAACCAAAGAATAGGTAAGTCATTTCTGATCGCTGACTGCCAAATACCAGTGATTCGTATTGGTTTTTGGTACGTAGCCGAAATTACCAACGTGCAATGAGCGCACACACATTGCACCACACATGTGGCGTTTTTGCCGTCATCCCCCCAACCACCGCCGCGCCGGTTGGCCAACACCTCGTTTGCTTCGCGCGCACGTCCTCGTCCTGCAGGTGTCATTAAGTCGCGGAAACTGCACGGGACCAATTTCCCTTGCCATTACAGCCGTGACCGGTGCGCGCCCGTCGTCCACGGCGCGGGCGCCGAGGGGGAGCGCCGGGCCAGGCCGGAAAAGCGCGCTTTCTGCCGCCCCCTCTCGACGCCGTTGGCGGTGTGGCGCAGCGCGTCATGCATGCGTTCGCTAGCGGCGGCGGCGGCGGCGGCGCCCAGCCGCACGTCCTTCGCGCATTCACAATGTCCTACACTCCCCAACCAACCACCTCGTTGGCTGTCGTTCATTTCGGTTTCGGTCGTTGGGAGGCCGGGCCCAGCATCAAGGCTAGTCATTTTCCGTCAACTATTAAAGTAAATCTCGAGGACGACCGTCTTCGAATCATTACGGTAGCGCTGGGTGGCGGGTGGCTCCCGTGGGGGATTTAATCGGGTTAAGGGTCAATCTCGCACGAATGGCTTTGGCAAGGGTTGCTTTTCGAATCGCGCGTGTCGCTCACCGTGGCCGAATGCGTTATTTACCATTCGAGTGGGAGAATTGCTAATATTGAAACGAGTAAAGTCCAAGGAAGTATGAATGGGGTGAATGTGAAAAATCCATCAAGATTGCATGCATTCGCTGGATTGTAATTGGCCTGAATTCACCTTTGTATACATTTCAAATTGTGAGAAAGCCGATGAAATTTTTCGGGGGAAATGCAGTAATACTATACAGCCGGCGCGATTTGCATACGATGTAAATGTATTACAATGATGGTCCAATTGAACTTGTAACTTACCCAAAGTCGAACCAAAAAGGCACCGCAAATTGTGTCCATAAAATTAAATGTTGTGCGACTGCATTGTGCACCACATTACCTATGCATGCAGGCTGTCATTTACAGTAATAAACGAATAACCGTAATTTATTCATACAGTTATATAGGTCACAGGCATGGCATGCAAATTTCGAACATATTCCCAGAAGTAGGTATATAAGTCATGGGTTGGCAATTTCATGGTAAAATCCTTAGAATAGATCTATTTACTAGACCTTTTTGAGGCAGTTATAATTATCTATTTTTTAGCACTTACTTTTATCAATGTAATTTGTTATTAAATTTTCGAATGCTAAATGGAAATACTCGTAAGCTGTTCGTGAGTTTTATTTTCATTTTAAAATTGTTTGTTGCATACCATTATCAGGATTAGTCATCGTATAAGCGCAGCCAGTTAATTTATGATCGCAGCCGCCAAGCTTCACCGTGCTGCCAACGCGGGACGCATTTAAATTGGAAAATTGACAAGCGCGAAGGTTCGCCGCCCATCCGGGACAACTATGCGTAGCAGACTAAACAAAGATTAAGTAGACTCTAAGTGGGTAATTGATTTTAACGAGCTGCTAACTCGATGGGCGCTCGACGACTACTTCGGTTAGAAACCGAAACGCGCGGGCGCCGGCGACCCGCACGACACGCCGCACTCGCCCTCGAAGGGCGGCAAATAAAAAACGAATCGAGGCTTCGCGCGTCGACTTCGATTGACATGTAGATTTGTGCTCTTAAAATTCACCCCGCAACTCATTCGGGGGTGTGTGGCGAGTTTGTCGTCGTCGTTGGCGAAAGTTTTCGGTTTACTTTTATTCACCTCCGGTTTTTTTGCTGGCACGCGTTTTCAGTCGTGCGATTCTTTTCATTTATTATTATCGGGTTTGACGGTGGCTAGCGCTGACAAGCAACACAACGTGTTGCGCGTTGAGTGGATGCATTATGAATATAGATTTCTTTGCGCTGGCAATTTATCCAGAAAGTATTAAAGTGCCACACGCCGCCTCTGATTGAATCATCCACGGCGCGTCTCGATAAAATCCATAATGGAAGGCGTATGGGTTTTTTATTCGCCCTTTGCCTATGCATGGGATATATGCAAATATGCGCATACAGGTAAAGTAGATATTGCCGGCGTGAACCTTATTTGGACGCGCTCGTTTTTCATATCGAACATGCCCAGCCCAGCCGAGATCCGGGCCCGGTTTTTGCAAAGTTTTTTTTCTACTGAAAGTTTTCGGCGCGCAAATAACTTTATTGCGTTTGAGGTATTTTCGCATTTTTACGCACGTAGATGCAAAAAAGCCAATAAATAGTGCACTGAATTTCGGCAAAATGCGAACATTTTTTATATTTATAGTCAGGTGGGAATAAAATGAAAACGCTAAATTTTTTTTTTCTTGTTCGAAAGCAGTAAAATTTGTTTTCGTGGGGATGGTAAACCAACGATTGCAAATAGAGCGTTTGCATGAAATAAAATTTATATTTTTACTAAGGGATGGACCGCTTGCGTCTAATGAGTATGCGGCTACGAATATTGCTGCGTTTATTCGCCATAGTGCAATAACCGTGGGTTACCGATTTTCGGATGAAAAAATCGTAAAGTCAGCAATGCTATGCAAATAACGGTGTTGGGCGCAAGTTACGTAACCCGAATTGCTCCAATTGCACCACTTTAGTGCCAATAAACTAGACGCTCTAATCCGTTCCAAAGAAAGAGTTTTTAGGATTTCGAATATTTGCAACATACCGCCAAAGGAACCGTAAGTATTGCGGCATTTTAACTAGCATTACAGTCAGTAACTTTGTAGAAAATTTGCAAATGTAATTGACGATTGCCAGAATTGTCAATAAATATATTTACCTACCAACATTTCACAGAATTAGATAACAAAAAAAATCGGAACTTACTGTTTTTTACGCATAACTTGAAGCTTTTTATTATCTACCGTTATACCGCTTGCGGCGGCCCCTTTGAATACATGCCAACCCCTTCGCTTTTAACCTTTGTAAGCAATAGCATGAGACAATTTGAACATGCAAGATAGTTGTAACATCACGTAAATAAACGGCGCATAAAGCCTTTAAAAATGCCAAAGGGGTGTAAGATTCAAAAAAGGGAAACCGATTGTGGCAATTGCAACGCAATACACAATCGTAAATGTGATTGTGTCCATAAAATACCCCGTTTTTTACCCTCATGTTAACCCGTTAAGTCTTGGAGAAAACTGTACAAGAAAAAAATTCAGTTTCCCTTTTTAAACAAATGGATGTATATTGTGTATTAAACTAAGTTTGCACGGCAGGTAATAAACAACATATTTACGTAATACTGCCTACGCTCGCGCTCATACGCAGTAATTCAAAAATCATTAGAGCACCATATTCAACCCGAGAAATTGCTACCCAATCTGATATAATAGGTCAATTTCGACGCGAGGCACCTTCTGGACAGCGCCATTTTCTATAGTGTTTAAGGGCACTTAACCCCGGCTAATAGACACCTAAGGCTATCAGGCAGCGCACGAGGGAGCCCGAGAACTACCCCATCGGGTAATATTCATTTCGTGCGCGAAATGCTGTTATACATTCACGCGTATGCATTGTGCATCGTGAATATGTGACGCATTGTCATGTCGTTGCCGCGCAAAAGGCAATCTGCTTTCGAAAATGAAAATTTAAAACCAATTTGGATTGCTGGAGGTGATGTGGGGTAACAGCAGTCAGGCCACCACGCGCCACATAAAACACACAAGCGCCAGATTCCAATCGGCAATCTGTGGCATGTCCAATGCGTTTCTTGAGGTTCGTGTGTCGTCAGGTGCAGTCTGTGGGGACAAATTAAGTGAGCATCTTCGACGATGCGGTTTGACGAAGAAAACCGTAAAATGCGACCAGTCAACAGACGCATTTATCATTTGCGGCCAGACAAATGAATGCGGTGCGCCGCATTCTATACGATAAACAAAAGCACACGTCGGAGTTGGTCCGCTGTCATCCGATAATGACGTTATCTACGCTCGGTGGAAGAAAATCGCATAAATCGCAACTGCCCTTCGTTCGGCAATTAGCTAACGACGTATTGAAAGTTATGATTCACAAATTCAAAAGCGATCATTGGTTTGAAAGTAACCACCAAACGAAGCAACAAGCATTATTCAGAAGAAAAAATAACACGTAAATTGCACCGCATCCAAGACGCGCTCTTTGCGTTGTGGAAGCAGACAAAATGTCTCAATCAGCGGGAGATCTACCAGAGCGGCGGTCATTAAAAGCCATAAAGATGTTGCCCGTGGACAATGCGCGCGTACGCCGAAATGCTCAGTGCGCGCCCGTTGTACTCCTTTTGTTTGTGCCATTTGTGGAATTGTCGCAGCAATATCCTGGCAGTTGCTATGAGTGCTAAACGTGCGTGCGACAATAAAAAGAATTCATTGGAAACACATTCGGCACGTGTTCCGCTTTCATTTAAAATGTAACTGACTTAGTTGTCGACTTCCAACCGATTATGCGGCAGACGGGGCACAACGTTAAGCATCTGTCTATTTCAAATCATTGTACTGAAATACCGAGAGTCTTGCCGCAATTCAGCTTCAGCAATGGTTATGGTATGAAATGTACGTAATGTTTCGCAACAACAGTATCAATTACTAAGGATATGGATGCCAAGAAAGTGCGACAAAATGTATTATGCGGATTTTGTGGTCAGGCGGAACGACTGAAGTAAAAAAAGACTTCAAATAGTTTGAAACACATTTATTTTAATACCTTTAATGCTAGTACAGGGATTCTTTAATGCAATTATTTTAAACTGATTGCTTGTATGTACACGTCTGGACAAAAATTAAGGAACTACCTGGCTCTTTTACAATAGTACCTTAATAAAACTTACCCTCATAAA
>JARJDR010011588.1:0-13647 GCA_030264135.1 Myllaena sp. GC000078 | reverse complement strand
GGGGGCAAGGGGGGTTTTGGCTGGGGCGGGGCACGGCGGCGGCGCGCTGGCAAAATAAAAAAAATAAAATGTGTGGGTGTGGGGGGGGGGGGGGGGGGGGGGGGAAGATTAGGGTGGGGCGAAATTGGGGTTGGGCGAATAAAAAACAACGGAAACAAACGAGTTCGATTTTAAGCAATCTTTATTTGCACACCAAAATATAAAACTTAAAACGATCTTCTCCGCACTGTATGCCTAAATTTTGCTCATAATTTCCTTCTACAAAAATTTTAAAATGAACACTGAATTAATAAAAAAAATTTAAAAATGTAACAGTAATTTCTCCTTCTACAAAAATTTATTTACTTAATTAATTTAACTTTTTTAAAAAGAATTAAATATTTTCAAAAAAAAAGTTAAAATTTACTGAATAAATAACAATGGTTAGTACAAAAGTATAAACGAGAAGAGTTAAGAGAAAAGTCCAGAAGTTTCAGAGACATATTTCCAGTCACAACATTTTTATTAGAGAATGTATACGAGACATGAGGGAATCCCTCATAATGTAGCAACGGAGGGTTAAGGACTTAATGTTAAGTACGAGCATAAACCAAGCATAAAATGGCGCAAGGGGTGCGAGAAAAAAGTGGAAAGTGTCACTCTGAAACTGATTTTCTAAATGTTTGAACATTTTTATGGAAATTACCACGAAACGTAGAGATAGTAACTAGGTCACTAGATTGTCGCTAGTATCGCCCGGCAAGTATCATATGACAGATGCGGCAGTTGTGAAGTGGGGGTGGCCGCACGCACGACGCACGTTCTCGAATGTTCTCGAATATTCGCACCGATTCACACCACGCATACCACAAGCGCGCTTGCAAACGATTAACATTATCACATTAATCGAAAGCAAGTAAAGAATCTCGCGTGCTCTTCCTACCTTACTGCTTCATATTAGTTTCTTCGCACTGCGTGTATTTGCTCAGCCGCGTCAACATGGATCAGGTACGAATGCACATTTTTCGCTCCGTTCACGATGACTTTTCAAATCGGTTCATTTTCTAGGTTGCCGCATTGAAAGAGCAAGGCAATGCTGCACTGGCAGCTGAAAAATTCGACGACGCTGTGCGCTTCTACACGGAGGCGATTGCTCTGGATGGCAGCAACCACGTTCTCTACTCGAACCGCTCAGCGGCTTACGCCAAACTCCGGCAGTACGAGCAGGCGCTGGCTGATGGCGAGAAGACAGTGAGCCTGAAACCCGACTGGGGCAAGGGCTACTCACGTAAGGGACTTGCCCTGGCATACCTTAACCGGAACGAGGAGGCGATTGCGACATACACGGCCGGTTTGCAAGTTGATCCCACCAACGCCACATTGCGGGAGGGGCTCGCCGAATGCAAAGCAAATGAGGGTCGAAGACGCCTACCGAATCCCTTTGCACATCCCGATGTGATGACAAAGCTACGCAACGATCCGCGAACACGAGACTTGCTGAACGATCCCAGCTACTTGCAGATTCTTGCCGAGTTGCAGACGCAGCCGCAGACGATGGCTAACAAGCTGAACGATCCGCGTGTGATGACTACCCTTAGCGTGCTACTCAACATGGAGGGTGAGCCGATGGAGACGGATAATAGCTACACACCACCGCCACGTCGCCAAGAACCGAAGAAAGCCCCCCAGGAAACTAAGAAACCCGAGCCGGAGTTACCGGAGCACAAGCAACTCGCCAAGGTGGCCAAGGAACATGGCAATGACGCATATAAGAAGAAAGACTTTGATGCCGCCATTGCATGCTACAAAGAAGCAATCACACATGACCCAACAGACATCACTTTCTACAACAACCTCGCCGCGGTGCACTTTGAGATGAAACAGTACGAGCAGTCCATCGAGCAGTGTGAGAAGGGCATCGAGATTGGACGGGAGAATCGCGCCGACTTCAAGCTCATCGCCAAGGCGTTCCAGCGCATCGGCAACGCGCACCGCAAGTTGAAACAATGGAAGGCAGCGAAGGCGAACTACGAGAAGTCCATGTCGGAGCATCGCACGCCCGAGATCAAGACGCTGCTCAGCGAGATCGAAAAGGTCATCAAGGAAGAAGAGCGCCGCGAGTACGTGGATCCCGCAAAGGCCGAGGCGGAGAAGGAGCTCGGTAACGAGATGTTCAAGAAGGGCGATTACGCAACCGCCGTGAAGCACTACAGTGAGGCGATTCGCCGCAATCCGGAAGATGCGAAGTTGTACAGCAATCGCGCCGCATGCTACACGAAGCTCGCCGCCTTCGATCTGGGCCTAAAGGATTGCGACGAGTGCGTGCGTCTGGAGCCGTTGTTCATCAAGGGCTGGATTCGCAAGGGGCACATTCTGCAGGGTATGCAGCAGCCGTCGAAGGCAAGTGCCGCGTTCCAGAAGGCGCTGGATTTGGATCCCAACAACCAGGAAGCTCTGCAGGGCTACCGCTCGTGCATGGTGTTGGATAGCAGCGATCCGGAGAAGGTGCGCCAGCGCGCGATGGCCGATCCGGAAGTGCAGCAGATCCTCCGCGATCCGGCAATGCGCATCATCTTGGAGCAGATGCAGAATGATCCGCGTGCGCTGCAGGACCATCTCAAGAATCCCGATATCGCGGCGAAAATCCACAAGTTACTCGAGTCTGGTTTGATTGCGATTCACTGAATGCGGGAAATGATTAGGAATGAGCTTAAAAATGAGAATGGATATTAAATATAAGCTAGAGATATTTGTTATACAGCTCGATGCGCCAGTATTCACAGCATTTTTTTGTATATTTTTGCTCTTCTCTTCAGCGCCGCGATATTGATAATAAATTTGACCATTTCACTTATAACCATTCGTGGAAACAATTATTTACACCGGTTAACAAATTGCATGCATCATAATTTGTAACAGTTATTGAAACACTCGTTTTATTCGATTTTTTGCACGTTGTCTTCAAGGTCAGCAAACTTTGCCAAGCGAAAAAATCACTTATGATGGCTGTGCATAAGGCACTCGAACGCAGCGCCGCGTTGAGCGCCCGCGGCGAAGCTATACAACAAGTGCGCGCCGCTTCCTTGGCGTCGCGATGTCGCGCTTCGGTTCACAGCAGCAGTGATTGCAGCTCCTCATCATCAGCATCGTCGTCGTCGTCGTGGTGTTTCAACTCTTGATTTCTTCCTGTTGCCCTCTCGTACGTGCGCGCCTGTGTCTCGTATGCGTGCGCCCGTATCAATAACGCTACCGTCATCATCATCATCATCATCAACGCGTAATAAAATAAATAAATACGTGCGTGCGGAGAGAACGAGTACAACTGGAGCGCGCCAAGCGGCGCACCGACCGACACCACCACGGACAGGTGAGTTCAGTACCACTTGCCCTCCTCCTAATCGCTCGCATCCTGATCGCTTCCTGGTTCGCAAACGCAACTTGCTTCGCATCACGAGTGTGCCGTTATCGGACGGCATTCGTGCGTTGCTACTCGTCCGACCAACAACGCGCTGTGTGTGTGACTCATAAAGCAACAACCCCCAATGTTGGTTTTTAGACCGCAGACCATGGAGACGGACGAGGCGGAGTCCTCGTCGAGCGGCGGGCCCATCTCCAGTCTCAACAGTCTCTTCTCGTTCACCAGTCCGGCGGTGAAGAAGCTGCTCGGCTGGAAGCAGGGCGACGAGGAGGAGAAGTGGGCGGAGAAGGCCGTCGATAGCCTCGTGAAGAAGCTAAAGAAACGCAAGGGGGCGATTGAAGAGCTGGAGCGCGCACTCTCCTGTCCGGGCACGCCGAGCAAATGCGTGACGATCCCTCGCTCGCTGGACGGCCGCCTGCAAGTATCACATCGCAAAGGTTTACCGCATGTAATCTACTGCCGTGTATGGCGCTGGCCTGACCTGCAGTCCCACCACGAGCTGAAACCGCTGGAGCATTGCCAGTACCCGTTTTCGGCAAAGCAGAAGGAGGTGTGCATCAATCCCTATCACTACAAACGCGTTGAGAGTCCGGTGCTACCACCTGTTCTTGTGCCACGCCACAACGACTACGTGCCGGGGCATTCTCTGCTGCCCTTCCAGCAGATGGTCGACAACAACATGCCACACAACGTGAGCTACTCCTCCTCGGGCTTCAACAGCAACAGTCCCGGCTCGCCGCTCTCCAGTGCACCCTCTCCGGGAAGTGTTGCTTCATCGGGTGCAAACCCCCAATCGCCCTACTCTAGCCTGGCAGAGACTCCACCACCAGCATACAGCCCTACTGATGACCAACCACCACCAGCGCCACAACAGCAGCAGCAACCGGCCAACAACAACACCGCCACCGAGCCGAACCTCGTCGACGTGCAGCCGGTCGCCTACCAGGAGCAGCCCTTCTGGGCGTCGATCGCCTACTATGAGCTGAACTGTCGCGTCGGCGAGGTGTTCCACTGTCAATCTACGTCGGTGATTGTCGACGGTTTCACGAACCCCAGCAACAACAGCGACCGCTTCTGCCTTGGGCAGTTGTCGAACGTGAATCGCAACTCAACCATTGAGAACACGCGCCGCCACATTGGGAAGGGTGTGCACCTGTACTACGTGAATGGCGAGGTGTACGCCGAGTGCCTGTCGGACAGCGCGATCTTCGTGCAGTCGAGGAACTGCAATCACCACCACGGCTTCCACCCGTCGACGGTGTGCAAGATACCCGCTGGCTGCTCGCTGCGCATCTTCAACAATGCAGAGTTCGCACAGCTGCTCTCGCAGTGCGTCAACCACGGCTTTGAGGCGGTTTATGAGCTGACGAAGATGTGCACGATCCGGATGAGCTTCGTGAAGGGCTGGGGCGCCGAATACCATCGGCAGGACGTCACCAGCACGCCGTGTTGGATCGAGGTGCATCTGCACGGGCCGCTGCAATGGTTGGACAAGGTGCTCACGCAAATGGGCGCGCCGCACAACGCCATCAGTTCGGTATCGTAGGCAATGTGGTCTCAGCAGTGAAGGTAAGGTGTTTGCTCCTCTCTCTAATTTTATTCCGCTACGCGTAAGTTTGATATTATTCGTCTTAAACTCGAAAGTGCGCTTCAATTATTTTCGAAATTGCATCGTGATACAATAAATGGCGGCCTATAAATACGTGTTTTTGCGCTTTTACATAAATTCGTCCGAGAGATAAATGTGTTTTGCATTTATGTGTACAACTAAATATTAATACTTACGAAGAATCGTATTATTATATACCCATGTCGTGTAATAGAAGATGAAGAAATGCCATATTTTAAAACAGATGTTATTATATACAAATATTCGACTATATATATACAAAAAAAAAAACAAACAGAGAACTATCGCGAAATTTATGATAACATGGAAAATGAACAATGTGCAAATGCGAGTGCAAATATATTGAAGATGCACCGCTGTTTTTTATTTTTGGTGCTCTTCGCCATATTAATCTATAGAGTCGTTCGTAATTTGTGGAATATACTTGTGAACAATATGTGTAATAATATTTTTATTTAGACGTTCAAACGAAGAAGCGAGTAATTAATGGTAAATCAAATGAATGTACAAGTTAATGTTTAAAGTGGCGATTTGAGCATGATCCAGTGAGAGCGCGCGCCACCGAGTCGTACTCCGGAAATGGTCAGCACACAATAATTGATTGCATTACATCACAAAGTTGATAGCTGTTTTTCGGATAATGGCTCCGGTCGCGCGAAAACTAATCGTCCCGTGTGTATTGTATATGTGTACGTACCTCAAATTTATCTCATTTAATTAGAAAACTTAGTGTTACATTAGGATACTTAGCGGAAAAAAAGTAGACGGTTTCGTTGCCATTCTTGCTCATCGTATTTTAGATTCTAATTGCTCTAATTTTACACGTGTTATAAACTTGAAAAGAAATTGAACCACAGCAATCACATTTGTTAATGGATGATATTTTTAATGTTTTTAATATTTTATCGATTTAGGATTCCAAACTGTTTATATTTACGATTTCTACTAATTAATTTTAAGCGCCTGAATATTTATCACCGAATCAATTAGTCTTAAACAAATGAAGCATCCAAAAAGAAACAATGAAGACATGTAGCCATTATGCAACCTACCACTCTCACATCCATTTGTAACGGATGGGAGGAGGGAATAAAATCCGATTGAAACAATGCCGAAGGTGTTTTTTGCCAAACAATAATATATTACCTTTGATAATGCACATTGCGACATATTGAAACATTCAACTAGAAAGATTATTCATCAGTAATTTATATCAATATGATTCATAGGTATATTATTTAGTTATTAGTCCATTTAAGATACATACCTGCTGGTTTTGGTTAGTTATTAGACGAAATGATTACAGTATGTAATAATAGACAGAGGTTTTTTTAAACGATCAAATGTGAGACGTCGGGTGTGTAGGCGGGGAGGTAACGCGGCACTGGTTGCACACCGCCCCCGCCTGTTTCCTCGGTGCGCCGCTGGCGGATGTCCGAGTCGCCCGGCCATGCGCGTTCTGGTCCACCACCGCCGCCGACGCCGACGCTCGGCTGTTGCTGCCGCTGTTGCTGGTACTTGTCGACCACTAGACTGATGGTTGTTGGATCATTCACGCCGTTTGATTTGATTCGTCGCTGTGCGGTTAATGACTGACGCATGTTTTTACGTTTCTGCTCAAAGGTAACACTTTGAAGACTGGAGGTTGGAATGGGTTGATGGGAACTTACCTCAACACACCCCCGCCATTTGTCAGCCGCATGGCGGGCGAGCTCCATACGCTTCTGTTTCTTAATCTGATGCTTTTTGTATGCCATTTCGATGACGATCAATGCAATACCGCCTACTATGCCCGCCGCGACCAAGATGAACACCCCTGCCATGTTCTTCAGGCCTAGGGTGTTGGGTGTCTTTTCAAACTGCTCGCATTGTTGAATGTTCCCCTGTAGGATCCATTTGTTGTCTAGGCTTTCCATAAATCCACCTTAAACATACAGAGTTAATAAGAGAAGGAATGGGGGGTTGGGGGATTGATGGTGGTTACTCTCATGGAAGTCTAGAATGGCGAGGGTGACTTCATCCGACCAAGGGGAACCTTTCTGCAGACCTATTCCATAGCCAGACCGCCCGAAGAGCTCACCAGCTGTGACCAGCTCGCAGTCTTGCGCTGCTTCGAATTCCAACCGTGAACTGTCCCAGATGAACGCCATTAGTTTCCTGTAACCGTTCCAACCGTTACAATTGACGCTCCTTTCCTTTATTACAGCACTCACCCGTTCTTTACGTCTTGGATTGCATCCTCAGCTGTTAGATAGTTATTCGATTCCATTGTGCGGTACATGTTGGAGAGCTCCACCTGCCGCCGGAAGTACATGTCCACTGCCGATCCGCGTACCGTGGCGCACGTTAAATTCTCCATCGTGTTTCTCAACCTTGCATCGTTAATCCCCGTCAGTTTGGTCTTGGGTCGCTCCAACACAAGGAACGCCGCCAAGTTGGCGGTGTACGAAGCTACAATGATCATTGCAAAACCCGCCCAGACCATGCCCAGCACTCTTGCTGAGAAACTCCTCGGTGTGCCTTCGCCTATACCGCTGTTGAGCAGTACGCCCCAAGCGAACCATATGGCGCTGGATAAGTTTAAGGCGTCTTCTTCGGTGCCATCGGTGTTGGCGAGCTTGAACCGTCCAAACGGAGAGAAGCGATCTAGTAGGTAGAGTACCAAAGCGACCACATGCACGGAGACCATGACTAATATCCAGAGAGTGTTGCTGAAGGGTTGTAGGAAGGAGACGAGCGTTGAGGAGCGAGATGGTTTCTTCTCGAGGATAGTGATGCCCTGGTATTTGAACGGCTTGCTGAACTCGATGAATTCGGCGCGTTCTGGGTTGATGGTGAGCGGCGCCACGATCATGTCGGCACGTTCGGCACGTTCGCTGACGAGTTCCCCAATGAGACCGGTCCACTCCTTCTTGGAGGAGTTGTTCCGGAAGAGGTAGTTGCCGAATTGTCCGTCCGGCGAGAGGGCTAGGGTATAGGTGAAGTTGATCTTCTTGGAGAGTTCTTTCAGTAGGTCCATGCAGAAACCCTTGCAGCAATACCTTCCAGTTTCTGGATACATAGTAGATTTAAAGTCTTAAACAAGAGTCGGAGGAAGGTTGTTACCGTCTTGAGTAGAATTAAAATGTGGACAGGGTATTTCCTCGTCACTGCACTCCTCCTGGTCGTTAAGCTTCCGAGTGTAGACGAAGGGTTTCTCTTCGATTGTCAAGACTTTTAAATGTGTGGGGATCATAAAACCCTCGGGTTTGATATTTAACCGTCCCGGCCACATTATATTCTTCTCGTCCACATTTAGAGCCATTCGATTGCTCTCCTAGAACAACTAAATAAGTCTTTGATCTTTTATGCAGATTGGTGGCGCTTACCCGATTGAAGAAATACTTTCCAACATTGACCTGTTTTTTGCGACGTTGGATATTCACAATGTTATACTCAGCATTAATACGATCCCCCTGATCATCAAATGCCACCTTGCCCGTCTCCCCATTTAGCAAAGTTTGATTACGGATAAAGTTAAAGAGGTCTTTTCCGGTCTCCCAGATAGAACCCGAATTGTCGCAGTCCTTGGGCGCTTCCGTAATTTCCTTTGTTTGGTTCATATCGCGCAGGGCCGATGCCAACACATAACTGCAAGTTCCCTAAGTTAATTACCCCTTATCTGATTAAACTCGTAACAACTAACATGCTATCCCGAATGTGGGCCTTTTCATTAGTGGCGTTGACAAGCTTCAGGCCGAGAATACCCTCGGGAACATTGTCCGCCTCGAGTGCTTGTTCCGTAACGATCCACGCGTAGCCGGCGTCGGTCATGTTCAACCAAGCAGCGTCTCGGAAGATGACCCTCGCATCGGTCTTACTAAAAGTCTATCTTTAGTGTCTGAATAGATGGATTTGAAAATGTGGCATTACCTTGCATAGACGAGATATACTCTCGCCTGGGCATTCCGGATCTCGTTCAGCTGCGCCGTGAACGTGTCAATCCCAGGCTCGAACTCGATGATGGACTCCACCTGCACCTTGATTTCGATATCGTCCTCGAGACTCTGCGCGGTCGTCTGAAAGCGTCCCAGAATGGCGCGGCCATCCGTGTCGGACGAATGCATGAAGATGACCTTCTTGTAGTTGAAGTGTTTGAGCATCTCTACCCACACGTCGGCTTGGTGTGAGTAAGGTGGCACCGTACGCAGGAAGGACACGTGGATGTTCTGTAACCAAAGCCAACCCCAATCGCTTGTGTTATTTGGTACATATCTTAGACCGTCTTAGGGTTTACTTTATCGGAGAAGGCTGAGTCCCTCGATGAGATGCCGATAACAGGGATGTGATAGAAGCCGCTCGTGTACGAAACCGCCGCTGGGGACAGATCGCCAGTAAGCGGGTGTGAAACAACCACTGCGTACACCCTTTGCGCGATGAGATGCTTGCAGACGTTCAACGCGGTGCGGATAGGATTGGCGTCCATGAGGATTGACGTGTCGTAGTAGGTCACGCCGCGGGACACGTACTGAGTATTGTAGTTGAGATGCTGAGGCATGAAAAAGTGTTAAGCGTTGAAAACAAGGGGTGGTTTGCGCTTACAGCGATGGTTTCCTTGAAGTAGTACTCGCTCTCGTTGCTGCTGAGTACGCCACCGACGTTGTAGACGGTGTGATGGTCAGGTGGTGCCCATTGTCCCATTGCGGGGATGGCGATTAACACCATGCACAGCAATATTATGTTCATTGTTTATTTTGGCGGTTTTAGCGGTGGTGAAATAACTGATAGAGGTGATTACATGATTGGGGGCGGTGGACTGTGTCGCCCGGGTGGCGGCACGCGAGTACGAGTCGAGCGGCGGGATGCTGCGAGCGCCGGGATGATATCGATTTGCCGCCCCTCAAGTGTTAAACAGGATGTTTTTGGAAAATTCCTCCAAGTAAGTAAAAACTTAAGGATCTACATATTATGTTTCCACAGTTTTTTATTAATCAATTAATCAAAAATTAATTTATTTATTAAACAATCACGTATAGCATAAATATAGCAATGGAAATTGTTTAAATCATAATTGTTATTGAAACTTTATTTAGATAAGTTTTGAATTTCATCCATTTCAATTTAATCTTGCCATCTACTCTGGATTGAATGTTTTCGGTTGCCATGAACTAGTAATTACTATATACTTTTAATTAAACATTGGCATTTTCGATTTCTTAGTTCCTCGCGTCACGAATACAGTTCAAAGCAATCTGTGACTTGTTCGATAGTCGAAATTAATCATTTTCCGCGGTAAATCATTTGAAGAAAAGTTGCGACCGTTGCCGCCATTACTGTGATTAATTCTCTAGGTCCGGGCTTATTACTAGAAACAAATTGTGAATGTGGCATGGAAACTGGACAATAACTTTAGTTAACTTAAACATTTCGTGGGCGAAATAAAATTTTCGCATAGACTCGTGGCAAAACTCAAGAAGCGCACGTTATTTTTTTTCGTATCTTTTTTTACTTCATTTCGTGATTTTGTGCACGTTTCCTATGCAAATATGCCAATGAAATATATAAGAAGCGGATGTCCAAGAAAGATACAGTTTAAAAGTAAATAATTATTAAATGTTATGAACTTTTGCTTTATTAATAAATTGTGTTACTATACAATATACGAATTATTATAATCTCAAAGAAGATAGATTACGTCATATTTCAATTATGGACAAAAGTAAGTAATAAATTGTGGTTGTAGTACACGATTTTGTTGCAGTAGTGGTTTGTTTTAGATGTTGATTTAGGGTTTACATGTTGTTGAACTAGGTTTGGTTGTGGTAGTACATTTCTTTTTGGTCGTAGTGGTTTGTGTAGTCGTTGGAATTGTTGTTGGGGTTGTGGTAGTTGGACAAGTCGTTGTCGTAGTTCGAGTTGTAGTATAGGTAGTCGTCGTTGGACAAGTTGTAGTCGATGGAGTTGTGGTCGGAGTGGTTGTAGTTCGAGTTGTAGTTGGGGTTGTCGTCGTTGGACGAGTTGTTGTCGTTGGGGTAGTTGTGGTAGTTGGACAAGTGGTTGTTGTCGTTGGCTTTGTTGTTGTCGTGGTAGGAGTAGTTGTAGTTGGGGTTGTCGTCGTTGGACAAGTTGTAGTCGATCGAGTTGTGGTTGGAGTTGTGGTCGGAGTGGTTGTAGTTCGAGTTGTAGTTGGGGTTGTCGTCGTTGGACGAGTTGTGGTCGTTGGGGTTGTTGTGGTAGTTGGACAAGTGGTTGTTGTCGTTGGCTTCCTTGTTGTCGTGGTAGGGGTGGTTGTAGTTGGGGTTGTCGTTGTTGGACAAGTTGTTGTCGTTGGGGTTGTTGTGGTAGGAGTGGTTGTCGTCGGCGTTGTTGTTGTTGTGGTAGGTGTGGTTGTAGTTGGTGTTGTTGTTGTTGTGGTGGGGGTGGTTGTAGTTGGGGTTGTTGTTGTTGGGCTAGTGGTGGTGGTTGTGGGGGNGTTGTTGTCGTTGGGGTTGTTGTGGTAGTTGGACAAGTGGTTGTCGTTGGCGTTGTTGTTGTTGTGGTAGGAGTGGTTGTAGTTGGGGTAGTTGTCGTTGGACAAGTTGTTGTCGTTGGTGTTGTTGTGGTAGTTGGACAAGTGGTTGTTGTTGTTGGACATCTCGTGGTGGTTGTCCTATGTTTTTTGGTAGTAGTTGGACATGTTGTAGTTGTAGTAGTTTTAACAGTAGGAACTGTAGTTGTGGTTAATTTTGTTGTTGTTTTAGTTGGGCAAGGGGTTGTCGTCGACGCCTTTGTCGTAGTTGGAGTTGTAGTCCGTGTTGTTGTGGTAGTGGGATAGCTCGTGGTGGTTGTCCTAGGTGTTTTGGTAGTAGTTGGACATACAGTGGTTGTAGTCGGCTTAACAGTAGGTGTTGTAGTTGTCGTTAATTTTGTTGTTGTTGTAAACGGGCATGTGGTTGTCGTCGGCGCCTTTGTTGTAGTCCGTGTTGTGGTAGTTGGACATCTCGTGGAGGTTGTCGCAGGTGTTTTGGTAGTTGTTGGACATATGGTGGTTGTAGTCGTTTTAACAGTAGGAGTTGTAGTTGTGGTTAATTTTGTTGTTGTTTTAGTTGGGCAAGTGGTTGTCGTCGACGCCTTTGTCGTAGTTGGAGTAGTTGTAGTCCGTATTGTTGTGGTAGTTGGACATCTCGTGGTGGTTGTCGTAGGTGTTTTGGTGGTAGTTGGACATATGGTGGTTGTAGTCGGCTTAACAGTAGGTGTTGTAGTTGTCGTTAATTTTGTTGTTGTAAACGGGCATGTGGTTGTCGTCGGCGCCTTTGTTGTAGTCCGTGTTGTGGTAGTTGGACATCTCGTGGAGGTTGTCGCAGGTGTTTTGGTAGTAGTTGGACATTTGGTGGTTGTAGTCGTTTTAACCGTAGGAGTTGTAGTTGTGGTTAATTTTGTTATTGTGGTAGTTGGACATCTCGTGGTGGTTGTCCTAGGTGTTCTGGTGGTAGTAGGACATGACGTAGTAGTCGTCAGGGTAGTTTTTGTAGTCGTTGGACATGTAGTCCTTGTAGACTTTGTAGGAGCAGGGCTTGTGCAAGGTGTCGTTGATTTCGTGTAGTCACCGCTTGGACGTAGTAATGCTATTGTATAAATAATATAACACATTAATTGGATCTATTTCATTAATTATTTGGTATGTTTGTAGTACCTTGTTGAAAACATAGTACAAAAATTATAACGCGTAACTTCATATTGGCCCGTTTACTTCTTTCACTACACCGCTCAAATGATGCATTGCGGTTGGGTTTGCACCATATTTATAAGGGAATTTCAAAATGTATTAAATAAATTCCATACATTTACATGCGTACTAATATTATGCGTAATAATATCGTTCACATTGTTCCTAACCAGTATTTTTCATATACAAATACTTTGAGCATATAAATAATAAGTCGTCTGCATCATGTAATTAATATTCAATACAATTAAATATGCAATCGAAATATTATATTTATAATGTCTTATCTGCTCTGAGACGCGTAGATCCAGTTTTCCTTAATCAACATGTAAAATTTCCATTGATATAAAAATATGCTCTTGTTCATTGAAGATTTTACTTGATTTACTTTATAATAATCATGTTAAAAACTTGTATAAAATTTATTTGTCAAGTAAAAATTACCACACAGGTTGGAAGATATTTAAAAAAATGTAATGTTAATGTAAATAAAGCCGTTTATATAATTAATGCGCGAGCGTATTAATTTAGCGTACGCTTTGGGGATCATGTCAAGGCCGTTCTGCAATCAGACCGGTACTCTATTTAACTGCACGTGATATACTCGCTATTGTGGGGATGTGTGTCCCCGTGTGGCACCAGTGGCACCAGTATTTAGAAAACTGCTAAAATTTGCCGCCATACTTAATAATCATTAGTTACCTATGTACCGTATGGTAATTATATTTCTTCTTTGTGTGCTGCCAAATGGCGAAAATCATTAATTCGATAAATCGTGACCCCTCAAAAAAAAACAGGTTGAGATACATTCTGGCCAACTTTGTTAGGCGAAACAATGGCGCATAGAAGAGGATACGTGATTATTTAGAAAAAAAATTACAACAGCTTTTTGAGATACAATTTGGGCAACTTTGTTAGGCGTTACTAGGCAACTGT
>JARJDR010011587.1:0-21028 GCA_030264135.1 Myllaena sp. GC000078 | reverse complement strand
TTTGCTTTGCAATTGCGATTAGGATCAAGTCAAAAAGAACTGTAGCAATATAATTAAATAAATCCACGATAGCGAACAAGTTGTTGTAGTTGTAGGTAATGAAATTGCCTGCATATTCATTTAGAAGTGTAAACATCGCTTTAATTGAACTTAATCGCCAGCATCACCAGCGGTAAAACCTCTCAGATACATAAGTGTGATACGTTCTCTCGACTGCGATTTACTTTCATTTCTTTCCACGCGCCTAACGTTTGCGGCGTTTATTTTTCTGCGCCCTGTTCGAAATGCAGGCGCAGATGTCATGTACAACACGCGTACTTAAATATAGAACATTGGCATTGCGCGCGTTGTCGCCGTGATGAGTTTTATGATAATTAATTTCACACGACGACGACAACGCCGCCGACCGACCGACCGACGGTCTGCGTGTCAGTTGTCATTTTGTTCTTCACGCGAACGCTTCATAAATTTTCCACGTAATTATAGCTAGGCGCGCGCTTGCATATGTAATGCGTCCGATCTTATTTGCGCGAGCGCGCGCACGCGCATTTCCCACTTTCGTACTGCTTATAATAATCTGCGCATAACGAACGTGTTCACTGGCAATGCATGATGATGATGATGATTATACGAACATGCGTGTGGCATTTTCCAATCGCCAGCGTATGTTTGTTTTTCATTCATATTATTTCTCCAGTCTCTTTGCTTATTCTATGCAATTCGCTTCAATATTAACAAGTAATAAGGCGTTCGGGATTAAATTAATCATTGATGAAGAAAACGTAATAAAATATTTGAAATATTGCGCTTGCTATTTCTTTTTTGCGGTACACCATCGACGTTTGATGTTTTTCTGCGGTTGGAATTATCTAATATTAATCGGGATCTTGCATCAGTGCTTGCCCGGGGCTTTGCTGAAACTCGTTTTTGGTAATCGCGGCCGTTTCGGCCATTGCGGCTCAGCCACAAACCAGCGCAGCATATCGTGTGTGCCATGTGTGTGCGCCGCGCACACGCCACAACTTGCTTTTATTTCTAAGCTGGTGCTGGTGCTTTTGCCTGTCATTTTCCCATTTTATTGCGCGCTGCTTGTCGGAACATGCACACATCGCACACGAGCGAATTTTATTATGTTTGTAGTTTCGTGTGTGGTGGGTTGTTGTATATAAAATGTAACGATAACAGTACGCGCACAGGGGAGAAGGCGGAGGAGAGTAAGTAGGTTTTGATGTTCCGGCAGTGTTATTTCGCCGACTTATGGTAATCGGTGTTATCTGATTTCTCCATTTTTTTCATGCTCTCTGCCATCAAGAGATTTGCGAAAAATTTACATGCTTGAATAAAAATAAACAAAAGGTTGATATTATTTCTGGAAAAAATATTAGGATGCAGGAGTTTTTTCTTATTTAGGAGAAATTTGAGTTTGAAGTGAAAAAAACCTTAAAGGAATGTCAAGTACGTGTTTTACCTATTACACATGTTGGGATAAAAACTACAAGCTCACGATAACACCACAGGTGTGAAGAACGCCTATCAGAAGGCTTTTATTACCTGCGCCCTTCCGAACCGAAGCGTGGCGAATCGACCCCGTCAACCCCCTCGCTAGACTAAACTGAAGATAGGCCGACCTTAAAAATGTTAATTTGATCGTGTCCTCTTTACCCGTATAAAATCACGATCGAGCGTAAAAAGGTAGGTGTAAAATCAAAAAAGCGCCGCAGAACGAAGAAGGAAAAAAAAACAGGTGGTTTAATAGTCGAGACGCCAAAGAGCCAAGAAGAGGGTCTTCGCCTAAATGACGTGCTGGTGGGCGCGCTCAAGCGAAGAAAAGCAATTATGTTAATTAATAGCTTAATTTATTCAAATTAATTGGATCCTCTTTATGGTTATTACCCATTCGTTACTTATGCGATATTCGTATGATAGATAAATAGGAATTTATTATCAAAAAAAAAAACTAAACTAGTTTTGAGTGAAATCTTTTCGAATTTGATTAAAAATTACTCCGCCCACACACGCGTACGTGCACGTAGTAGGTATGTGTTTATCGTTGGGGATTAACCACTAATTTGCTTTCTCCCCTCGGTGCCCCAATCGAAACATCAGAAGATCGCAAATACATCGAAGATCGCATTGCGCACTGCATGTGATCTCATCCGTAAATCGTCTGCGACGTGCAGCAATCGTGCAGCAATAGGTAACTATCGCATTCGTGAGGGCGAAATAGTAAACACTGCGAGACGAACGAACGGTAAGTATTAGAATAACAAGATGATGGGGGGGAAGAGCGCTGTGCGCGGATGACGTATACCGCCCTCGCCACCACCCTCGCGATTCGCAATTTAATTCGTTTCGCAGCCGGCGGCGATTTTCAGTCGCAAACATACATAAAATACCCTACGCCCACGTTCTCGTTGCTCGAAACAACGCAATTGCTGTAATCCGCATGAGGCATATATGGGGAGAGGAAAACGAGATTCCAGCCGGGCGCAGAGTGCGTATTATTACTGCAATTGCCATCTTCTTGCTGTTCATATTGATAACGATGAGTTGAAGGTTTGTTCTATCACTAATCCAAACAAATTAATTAGATTCTATCTGTAGAAAGTTGAAGTAAACTTCTTTCCTTTATTAAATACTTCTTCATCAAAAATTGAAATTTCACACAATCATGCGGTTATTTTCGAATTAAATACAAAACGTTTTTCATGGCAGCGCGTTCAAGCGGCGACTCCTCAACTGTCAGCCCAGCGACAGGCTTTCCATCGCAACCCCTTCCACGGCACACGCAGGCAGGCTGCTGCGGTGGATGGGTTGATGGGATTACAGAGCTCTGCACCATCCACCGTGATTAAATATATATTCCGCTCATTTCACTGCGCGTCTATAATACATATTATAATGCCGCTCGGCGAGCATGCGTGCAGCAATGGAGATGAAAAAACGCACACACAATGCGCGCTGGGGAAGCAACACGCGCCGCGCGGCTATTGATCGGCTAATTTGCGTTTGGGGAATTTTAATGAATTTCTACGCACATTACCGCCGGCCGTAATGGATGGTGCACGTGTCGGTGTCGTTTTCGGCTTCGCCGATTTTACGCGCATACGTTTAATGTGAAATTCAATTTGTTAATGGATATCATCACCATTGCTATCCGCCATACATATAATGTAATTTTGATAAAAAACGAAAAAGAAAAACCGCACACAAGCACACAAATTACAAATTGCAACGCACTAAGTTGATTATAATAACACTTAATAATAGAGGATGGTAGAGGATAGATAAACGAAGCGGGTATTAATGGACAAATTCCTTATCTTACGATCAAAGAAGTATCAAAGACTCATACAATTGTTCCAATGGAAATTGCTTCAACTGTAAGGATTTCGTTTAATGCAAAAATGCATCGTTCCCTTCTTCAATTTACGAGTATAAAGTTTTCCACCTCTCAAACGATGTCAACATAAACATTCGAAGTACGACGATTCTTCCACGCACTAGCATCACCGGCGCGTAATTACAGCGCTCAGCGCGCACGATGACGGCGATTACCGGCCGCGGCGTGCGCGCACGATGTGCAACCGTCAATTAAAAATTAATAAACCGTTCGTCGCGTTCGTCCGGCGCCCCGGAATTGAATAACTAGTGGTTATGTGTTATGTACCTACATTAATTGATTTTCTTCTCGCTCTACTCTGCTCCCTGCGTTCTTGCATAGTCTCAGCACACGCACACAAACCTGCCTGCGAGTTGCTATTTATTACTTATTATATTTGTACGAGTAGTACGTGAATTTACGATAGTGTTATTTATACTTATAGAAATTTATAGAATAAGAAAAGCGCGCGCGCCGAGCCCACGAAGTTATCTCACGCGCGCATGGCGAAGAAAGCTAATAAAAAACGCATAAATTCTTATCTAATATCGAACGTAGGATGGTAGCAGGCAGTCTCCATTCTCTAATGGCCGTTTTCGGGGCGTTGATATCAATGGACATTAATAATCATCAACAAGCAGTTTTGTGCTATTAGGGAAAGGCCGCTATCTATGTGCGAGTGCTGCGCGCGCGCTCGCGTGCGTGCGGGCCTCATTGTTTCGCCTCTCCGGGTGCCCGAGACGAAGTCGAGTGCATTAACGATTAAAAAATTAAGATGTTCGCAGCGCGGCCACAAGACGCACCGAGTCGTAAATCATAATATACTTAGTGAAGAATGAGTTTTCGTTAGGTGAGGTCATGTCATCATCGCTTCTAATCTAATATAATTTATGGCATTGAAAGTCTTTGATTAGCTAATGCATAAAATACGAAATTCATCAATAGGAATAGGAATAGGAAAACATTGCGAAAACAATTAATGAATGGGCAAACCAGCAAATCCGCAGTTGTTAGGAGCTTGAAGTGAACTCACCTGAAACAATAGAGAAACAAAAATTAGTTTTCAAATACGCACGTAAAACAATACCCGCATGCAAATCACCATCCACATCATCACCACGGTCAATACATCATTATAGCGAAACAAACGGAATGTTTGTAATAAATGACCTATTAACAATCGCAACGTATTATTCATGTTTGAAAATGAAACAAACTATGGCACAAAACTACGGGTATGAAAATAATAGAATTTCGCATTGTCCAAATAATTACAAACGTGCACGCGTTCCAAATAATGTGAAATATAAATCCAAAACTTGGCCATGCAAATGTTATCATTACAAACTACTTCAGCTATTGTTGCATAGTAATTGTATAATCAACGTGGAAGAGCAGGATGATAATAACCGCTCGTTGGGATTGTACGATCGAAGAATGGGTATAATCTGGATGGTATGATAATTAGAATAGTGTATTGTATATTATTAAATGTTATGATTCGCGGATAAAATCGCAAATGATATTACACAATACCCAGTCGGGGATTACGCATATATTATGCAGTAAATCCAAATAAATTGTAGGAGTTTACATTTCCAAAAGCGATAACGTGCAAAGTATATGCATGGGAACGATGCATGATGCATAACTACATAAACCGTAAATAACGCACTTTTGACATTGGCACAAGTCGTGATGTCACGACCACAAATAAACAATACCTTGGAATGCGATTTGTAATATTTGCAACTTCTTATTCTTCTTCTTAGAATATGTACATCCAAATCTTCCTCAAAATAGGTCACATTAATCTATTATTTGGATACTTACTTATTTTTACTAGGGTGAAGTGAGGTAAGGTTGCAAACGGGGCAAGATCGATATTGATCAATTTTATCCCAATTGTTTCATCATTTTTTAAAAACTAAAGTGTAGAATGTAGCATTGATTTAGTACGAAGCTAACTAACAAGGTGCCTTTGATTTATAAGCAGATTTCTTCGTTTTCTATGATTTGCAAAAGACGACTACCTATGAAATACATACTCATGTTAGACATGACGGGCGAACGTTCGCTGAAATTAATGATTATAATCTCGATTTTAGCGCTAAATTTTGGTGTGTATGACGAAAAATAGTTATACTTTATGCTCAAAAAAGAATCTCAATTGAATACACTTGATATTTTCTGAGAAATCCATTGGTGCGATCATATCTCTTATTTTGAGGTTGTCGGGAAAAATCGCACCATAATGCTAGGCTTATGGCGTCGTCCGTACGAAATTATTGAAATATGTATAACTTTGAAATTATATCACAGATTTTAATCGTGTAAAAGCATTCTGTAAATGACAATGGCAGAATTCAGATTTGGCATCGTAAAATGAGAATATAGCATTTAAATTAGTTTTAATTGAGCGCTAACGATCTTGTTCCATTCACAGCGGGCGTTCGCATCACCTGTCACGTCTTTTTAAGTTGTGAATAAAAGTACTCTATTGCATTTAAATTGTGATCTCAGTTAGTGGAAATTTTAGAGAATTAACTGTACTTTACGACAATGTGAAGTTGGGGCAAATATTTCATAACAAAATAGGAAAATTTATAATGTTAAAGTTGAACTTAGCAAAAACCGCTTCAATCTTACCCCACTTCACCTTACTTAGTTTAACTACTTTTCTGTATCCAAATAATAATTTAATACAATTGTTAAGTGTCAATCAATCCTGCAACCATCCACTTTAGGTATATACGATTCAAAACTTGACAGCACTCGAAAAACGAAAGGATGATATATAAATCACAACGCATTACACCACATATCATCAATAGCGATGAAATAGCAATCGGTAGCGCCGAACGTAGTATGTACCAACCACCCCTCGAGAATAATAGATTCATGAAAATTCCGCAAGACGGAAGAGCGCACCGTCATGCACGAGATGACATTCAGCTGCTGGCGGGGTTGGCCTTGCGCACGACTGGCTATCAGTCATATCGAACGAAGCGAAGCATCATCATCATCGCCATCACCATCACCATCACCATCGACAAGTCTCGAGCCGCCGATCATCATTCATCAATGCGTCCGTTCGTTCGCTCGGCTAGCGCGTCCGAACGGAACAAAATCGGTGGAAGCGCACTCGATCCTGCACGTAGCCCCCGCCAATACGGTACGTGCACGTAAACCGCCAACCGGATGGCCGCCATTTCGCCTGCACTCTGGTCACCCTTGGATCACATCAAAGTGAATGAATGCATGCCGATGCACTTCTCATCGACGCGTCGAGCCGACAAACTGGATTTGATGCCTTCGCCGTCGTGCCGGAGATTTCATTCTTCGATATAGTCAGGATGCGCTCGCGCCTGCACTCACGCGCGTCGACTATCACGTAGTAGATACAGATACAGTTAAGATTACGATATAATTTATAATTTTATCTCTCGGCATCATGCGCCGCGGCCGCAGTCGCAGCGAAGATATGCGTTTGCGGGCGCGCGCACGCCAAGTTTTATAACTTTTATATCCTTTAAGAGGCGGTATGCATGCCTTGCATGCGTCGTCCTTTTCTTCCTTTGGATTTGTGCCGTCATTCGTGCGATGCGGTGCGCTGAGTAATCGAGACGCTGCATGTTATTATGTCACCCGACGGTGATGATGTGCGCGATATAAATGAAGGCGCGCTGAAAGAGTTCTTGTCGAATTGCAGAGAGCCAAAGATGAAATATTGCTGGGTGATAGCCGATGAAATATGGATTTTCACTCTCTGAAATGGAGGGATTTGCGCGATAAAGTTAATGATGATATTGCATCATGCATCATTCCTTGGTGCATCATGAAAAATACGCTCTTAATTAAATTTCCCCTCCTCGCAGATTATTCCATAGTTATTTCAACATGCAAACACGAACATTATGTATTTGTTTAATTGGAGCAAAACGAGGAGCAGAAGGAAAAATATGAAAGTTGTTTGCAAATGTCGCAAATTCCGGTTTTAATTAAAAGCATCGCCCGAGTGAAAGAGTTGATTAATCCCAACAACACTTGTTTCCGCATCCCGTGGCGGCCTTCGCCAGCCGCTTCTGCATTATTATTCGCAATTCGTAAACACTTGTGTTTGCAATTTTCGCGCGCGCGCGCAAGGCAAAGTATGAGCATTCCTTCCGTCCGGCAGGCCAACCAGTTCGAATGTAAAGTGCTTGGCCGGGCGAAATGTGTGGGTGTTGCAAACACATAAATTTGTAACTTTTCATTTCAGCTTCTAATCGCCCAAAATCCCTCCTTGGAATACAGGTCAAGCGCATTCATCACGAAAACAATATCTTTTCTAATTACTTCGAAATTCGCAAAGTTGTTTTATTGCTTTTGTTTCTTACCCGCAAGATTGATAATAGTTTGGAAATCGTATAAATTACAACAATACCGCATTCCACATTAATGTTTGAGGCGGGAATTGCTAATATTACATAGTTATTGATGGGATGCACTCGTTTGCGAGAGCATGTGGGCATCGAGAGGATTGAAATAATTTTACGCTGCAATAAACACGCTTAATAGGTGCGCGTCGATTAAAGTTCAGGATATAAATCACACGCGCGGCCGGAATAGAGACGCAAAACTGATGTGTCGTTTACGTTTAGCTTTATGCGCCGTATTTACGTATGGGGAAACCAACGGGAATGAATGCGCACAGATGGACACGACGACGCTTCGGTGCACGTGCCTGGCCGGCCATGCAACACAAATCCGACGTGCGAGGATGATGCGCGCTTGCATCGCAACCCGCCAGCGACTACTCCCCGGCTGAGCCGTCGCGTCCGTCGGGCTAAAGCCATCCATGGTCATTGTAAATATGCGTGTGCGTGTTATTGTAATGCACGTAATGTGTAACTAAGTATATAACTAGGGTTAAAGTTGCCGGCGGGCCGGAGGTAGGATGTAGATGTAGATGTTGAATGTGCATTATGTCCGGATATGGCACGGACGTTGGATTATGTTTGAAAATATCGTATTTTTCCTTTTACAGAGTGTTGCAAAATTTTATCATGTCCATTTCATACCTTTATTCAAATTTATTAGCAATTTAAAGTTTAATAGCATTTCAATAATGATTTTTAAAATTTATTCTAGGGTTATTACAAGAAGTGTAATAAGATTTGATTCACGCTGTAGAAAGAAAAATAGCTCGGGTGCTAATAGAATGGAAACAGTATACCTAAATTGCGCCCAATTTAGCTGAAAACGAGCGCAACGCGTTGCGATAATCCGGTCAAATACAAATCGACGGGACGGGGCCGATGTGTTTACTTGAACATGACGTGACATGGGTTGTTTCCTCCTATAGCTTTCTTTCCAACAATATTCAATATATGGCATATATCGACAATAGAGAATAGAATTGGAACCCGACTACAATCGATAACCATTCAATAAACCCCACTATGCAGTAACACTACATGTGAATCGCGAATGCTTGTATATAATAGACGTGCGTGCCAATTTAGATTGATTGAGCTATATAGTTTGCAAAAGTGCATATCCTTTTCATTCATGTTATCAGACCTGATGTGCATGCAAGGCCACGCATGAGATGTAACCGAGCGTGTGGCGATTTTCGCTCAAGGGATATCTATTCCGAATGGATGCCCTTGGCAAACGTTTAGCTATCCGCAACGTGCGAGGGTGACTAGGTATTTACCTGCGTGTAAATACACAATAAATAAATAGAAAAATATTGATTTCTACTCATGTGTGTAATAATAGTAAGGTGAAGTGGGGTAAGATCGCAAACGGGGTCAATATTGACCAATTTTATCCCAATTGATCATCATTTTTTAAATTTAGTACGAAGCTAACTAACGAGGTGCCTTCGATTTAGAAGCAGATTTTCTAAAAAATCCATTGGTGCGATCATACCCATATTTTGAGGTTGCCGGGAAAGATCGCAACATAATGCTAAGCTTATGGCGCGGCCGTCGTCCGTAAGAAATTATTGAAATATGTATAACTTTGAAATTAAATGACAGAATGTAATCGCGTAAGAAGCATTTTGTAAATGACTGCAGCAGAATTCAGATTTGGCATGGTAATGTGAGATTATAGCTTTTAATTAGGTTTAATTTGCCGCTAACGATCTTGCCCCATTCACAGGAGGCGTCCGCAGCACCTGTCACGTCTTTTTAATCTGTGAATAAAGGTACTCCATTCAATTTAAATTTTGATTTCTGTTAGTGGAAATTATAGAGAATTAACTGCACTTTACGACAAATATTTCAAACATAATAAAAAATCTAAAAAATCACTTTACATCTCATCTTACAATCATTATTAATCTCAAAAAAAAATTTTTATCATATTATCACGTAATGTGCGATGGGTATAGAGTAATATTTACAGAGTAATTGTATCTGGTGATTGGACTAAATTAAAACGACAAAAATTACTCAACATTCTCGAATGAAGATGTTAACGCATTGCAACAAGGCTCACGCGCGCCAACGCGAATGTTTTCATAACAAACGCAAGCAATCATCTTAGATTTCACACAGTAGCCAAACAGTTAGTTCTACTACATAGTAAAGTTTAAAGACTCAATTCGTTTCCAACTTTCAAAATTCCAAGTAACTTCAACTACTTACCGCCTACATACTAAACAAATAAAATATGAATATAATATATGCAATTAAATGAATATTTTACCAGATACATAGATAAATAATTATGCGCATATTTGGGATTTGATAAAAGTCCACTCACCAGCGGTGGTCAGTGGTGTATGAATGAAAAGTAGTGAGCGACACTGTTGACGTTTGCATGTCGTCGCCATTCTTGCGTGCAACTTTCACGCAATCAAAATAACTTTACATTTTACATTTTCGCGACCGCGCGCGCACTGCCTCTTTTGCGGTACGCCACACTTCACGCGTCGCAAAACGCACTTTACCACCAGATCACAAACCGACCGCGCGAAAAGACATTAACTTGCAAACTTTATGCGTATCACATTTCGAATATGGATATATAGTATATGCGGGCCATTCGCGTGCAAGCAATGCAGGAGGGTATTGATTGCAAGGCGAAATAACACAATCCACTGCATGCGCGGATTGAATTCGATTCGATTCCGTTCTCCACGCTGCGGCCAGCTTCAGCGGTGTGGTCTACTATACTACATAGTGCACTTAAGTGCACGCCGCCATTTCACACCACAATTTGTGGTTTCGTGATATGCGCGACACGCAAAACATGAGCTTTTATAAAATAAATAATTCTCACTGTAAATTATCACTAAATAAATTTATGCAATCAATTGCTGGAATTTAAGAATTATGTGTAGACTATGTCCACAGACAACTTAAATAAATAGTATCGACTGTTACTTTCGCTTCGGTTTCAGCTAATTCTGGATTCAGTTCCACCAAATGCAAGGTGTCAGTATGAGTATTTCAACATACGAGTTAGTTGGCTAGGTCCTAGACGCCGGTATACATTACTGTGTGTAATGTATGAGCGTAAGCATTACACCTATGTTTTAGAAGCAACATTTCATTGTCCTTCTCTAAGAGTTAATGATGGCAATAAATTAGGTAGTCGTCCGGTTGGCGTTTGCCGCGAGGAGAAGAAAAACGACACCCGAGTGAAAGAGTTGAAACAAATTATGTTTAACTACATGTCGTAGATAAATTCACATCAATCTCGCTAAGCCACACAAGACCAACATGACATCAATAAACACTTGACAAATTTGGTGAAATTAATGTTTAATAAACTAATAGCAAAGACGACAAAAACATTGTTTTAAACAAAAAGTTATTAAAGATTAACGATGGTACATACGAGTACTTTTTATTCTAATGTACATATGCGTAATTAAAAAATGATTATGAATAGCAATGCATCCATCCAGTGAGGGGTGGTTTTGTACGTTTTCATTAAAGCGCGCTTTTCGCACGTCGTCGCTCATTTCGCGTTTTTTTTGCGCGCTCTGCCCTACATCACCCTCCTCTCACGCTTTTTGCCTGTTCACCTAATGAAAACAAACTCACGTGGTGCGAAATGAACGGCGGTCGTGAATGGAATGACCGAAACGTAGGTGTACGTAAACAAAACATGAAATTGCGTACAGCAAAAACTGCCCACGAATTCAAAGCGCGATAAGACCCGACCCAAACAACTGCTAACTGTGAGAGCATGGAATTATTGTGTTTTGTGACGTGTGACGTGGATAGAAAATTGTTACATTGTAAGGATACGGATCAAATCTATCTAGGTCCGTATAGTGCAATCAATTGAAACATGTATAAAAGAAAATGCGGTTATAATTCAATTGGTTTTTGGATTTGGACCATCGCAAAAAAAGCGCAAGTTTTGCCAATTTCGCGCTTGTCGAAATTGTTTTATATTACGGATTGCGTATCATCTCGTCACTCAAGTCGGCGGACGTCTCTCATTTTCATGCTGCCCGCGCGCGATGGCTATACCAGTAAAGATTTAGATTCGTGACACCAAACCCAGCTTCCACCTTTCTTGCAATTCTGTGGCAATGCAGGCGGAAAGTGAAGCATATCCGCATATCGTGTGTATAACACTCGATAAAAACGAAATCGAATTCGGATGAACGCCCGTTCTCCCCGAAACGGTGGCTGGCGCCAGCGAATCGGGAAAATAATAAAATTTTCCTTCGTTTCGCTATTTTTCGTTCAGTCGGCAAGTAGGTAGGTGTTATACGGGCAAAGTACCTACTTACATCCGGCGACGGGAATAGTTTGATCCCGATCAAAAGAAACCTTCACGAAGCGGAAGATCGAAACATGTCCGAATTGTGTTCTTTATGTTATTGGATTCAGCGTCAAATTGAAAAGAGCAAATTTTTAGTACAGAAATTCTGTTCTAGACCAATTGCCAGTGCGATCTTGAATAATAAATTTCATAATGCGTTTATGATTAGCGAGGAGCTAAAATCGATGCGTAGTGTGCTTGGGGGAATGACATATTGCGAAATTAATAATCAAACAGCGACCGCACCATCGTCGATTCGATATAACAACGCATCGTTAATAACGCGGCAATTACTAATCGTATGCATCAACAAAACGCAATTGCCCGTCAGGCTGGGCCGCGCCGTGCGCATTAGGAGAATTCTCTCCGCCCCTAAACACGTATAAACCAACCCGACACCCCCGCACACACCCCTGCCTCATTCAAATTGAATTGCTTATTAACGATATACATATGTCGACAGATGCGCCGCGCCGCACATGTACCTATTTGGGGTGAATTGGGTGAATGCGCGCTCAAATGAACATCAATTATAATGCTAATTTTCACCCTGGTTCGCCAAATTACATTGATTTTTACACATTTGCAATTTATTCATATATTATTTGCCGAGATTCATCAATATTCATATTATGTCATCGAAATACGTTTCCGATTGATTTTATATGAATTTAACAGGAAATCGAACTTTTATTTACATTTGTAGTATTTTTTTAAATTAATGGATACTAATCAATAATTCTATCGATCAATCAATATGCCCCGGATAACAAGTCACCATTGTCAATAACAATTCAACACGAAGCATGCAAATTCAAACAGACAACATCAATATTAACACAAACTAGGTACGCCTAGGTAGGTAGCTTCCGTTATCAAACTGATATGTACCCTGTAGTAGTGGTGACAACATACAATGGAACCCGCCGATGCGAAACTAGTATTGTATTAAGCTAATTAACTTGTGTTTACGCTGTGCTACCACCGCCTGATTGTAATAACAATAGCTTCTACGTATTACACCGCCACCCACACATATTGTCATCGTCATCGTCGGCGTCGCCTTCACCGTCGCTGTCGCTCGGATCGGGGCGAAAAGACATCCTCATCCAAACTTGGCCAAAACCGACTATTAGCGAGCGCACATAGCCACTTCACCTGTGTGAACTATGATGACTAAAAGTTGGGACGAAATTGGAGTCTGTGCTAATTATCTTGCGCTAGGAAATTCAATCATAATCTCCATTACTACATTAGCTATAAAATTATGTATAACAAATGCAGGAAAAGAGAAATGAAAGATTCATAATGTTTCTGCGAGAGAGATCTTGAGTTGAATTACGTTTAAAATTTAAGGAGGGTCACTCGGCAATAAGATAACGACGACTCTCTTTTACCTGCGAATAAATGCACGGCGACACGCTGTCTGCTCGCATTGCCATTGAACTCCCCCACGCGCAACTTATTCTTGTTGCGCCGAAGAGCAAAAGTCGATCGCTCGCTACCGTTGCGGACTTAACATCTGGCTGCGCAATATGCACTCAATGTTCTTTACTCGACTCGACTCGACTGTGAAGGAAAGAGATTATCGAAGAGTCGATGCGATGAATTCTGGCGAGGATGAAGAACAATAAAAACAAAACACCTCAAACGGAAAGAAGCAACGCACAGCGTGGAGCTGCAAAAAATACAAAGACTAAAAAGCAACGAAAATTAGTAATGACAAAGAGCCCAGCAGTGCAAAAAGGCGCACTTGATTTTTATTAGCATTAAGCCGTGAAAGCAACAACATCCTACTAGTGATGTTCGACAAGAAATAAATCATACGAAAAGTATCACTCATAAAATTTCATATCGCATCGAAGCATTTTTTATGGCTTCCACTTGGATTTGCTCAATCAAATATCCCGCATCGCAACTGCTTTAATCCCCGATTCGAAGAATATTAACATACTCTACATGCAACAATCTATACTGCTACAGGCTATATTGTACGATGGGAGAAGAAGATGAGAGCTGTAATGTTGGAGACAAGCCTATATTAAACCTATTTAAGCACAACAAAGAGGCATTTTTACTTTAAACGGCATTCAATTGAGCTATAAAGGCACAACGAAACGAACACGCTACATCGAAAACCATTAAGGAAGAGCGCAGAGAAGAAGACGCACACACACGCATGCACTAAACCGTCTAAACTCAATAAAATCACTACGCATTCACTTGGACGTCGACTTTGACTTTGGTGTCGAAGGTGGGATGATGGCATAACAAGAAGAGATGTGAGAAGAAGATCTTGATGATGATGATGGTGGCAGACGCCATGAACGTAAACGGAATACAATAAAAGCTTCCCAGCATCGAAACCATTCACATGACTTTTGAACTAATATCATCTTCAGATGCCCCACGGTTTACCAAATGTCAACAAATTGAACATAACCTGTTACAGTTTTGGTCACCCTGTTTGGGATTTAAGTGTCTGATATAAGAACAGCAAAAAAAACATGACAAAGAGGCGCAAAGCGAACATGAAGAACACCGAGGTGCATGTTATTATTGACAGACGTAAGACACAATGCGCGCACGGTAAGAAGGTAGTGTGACTGAGTGGGAATTGGTGGGTGGGTGGCCTCGTTTGTGGTGACCACCCGTACGCACGCGACTGAGTACTGACCTACCCCACAATGACATTTACCTCCACGCACACTTCTGCTTTCTTTAATTATCTATGGTAAGGACCATAACGTTAAAACATATCACTCGGTGCAAATTCACGGCGAGAAAGAACTTATTAAAATGCACAATCGGACACCCTACGGCGTGAGGAGTTTTATTTACGATTGCCACATATGAACTCGGCACGCAACCGCAGTGCTATAAGTCAGGGTATGCCGATGTGCAAAAAAAACAACTATTGCGATTGGGATTATTAAAAACAGCGCCTTCGACGACGTCGGCGTCGACGCTCGTCGCTTAACCCCAAATCCGCAGAGCATACCGCCACATAACCGAGTGACATTTTAACAAGGCGATATTTATGTTTCGACACGAGTTATTTTCGGATGCGTGCCCGTATGATGATGCGTCTGCGAGTCCTGCTGCTCGACCGAGCGTCCCTTTAACTCAACCAATATGTATTTAGTATTTACTGATGACTCAAGTGGCATATCATTTTCTTTAGGTCAAAAATTGTCCTCAATTTTCCTACATACAGTATTTGTAAAATAAAGTAAAATAGAATAAAATTTCACAAACAAATCCCATTTAAAATATAAGCCATTTAAGCCTTTCTTCTTGTAAAATATATGACTGTTCAAGAAATGTGAAATTGTGAAATGGAATTGTAATGATGGTGGAAGATGAAGACGAAACACGTGTTGTAAACTTATAATGATGATTAATCATCAACACGAAGTAAGAAAAATACATATTATTTTCTGAAAGAATACTTATGAGATGAAGAGATCTCTGAAGCGGATTATTAAAGCTTTCCTAAAATAACCATTGGAATTATGATGTTAATACCACAACCACAAAAATACAAAATGCTAAGTATGATGAATTTTTGTTCCAAATACACGCATCTTAAAAAGATATCCTTCTTCCGCCACACGTGCGATATTAAACGAAGTGAATCTTCTTCGTAAATATAATGAATAATCCTGAATCGACCTAATTTCAGAATTTTCCCGCGCATAAAAACAAACAAAAAACAACCAGAGACGAGAAGCAGGCAGCTCCCGCAACCGCAATGTTGGCATAAGAAACTTAGTGACTGACTAACTTCGTAAACTACTCGCAACTTAGGTACATTGGATCAGATCGGAAACTTACTTCTGATGAACAGAGCTCATTCAACTTTAACCATCCTCAATCAATTTCTTCCCCCATATCCTTTCATAGTTATTATTTTCGCTGCTTGCCAGCAAGATCGATCGATTGCGTTAATTACGCCGCTCACATTTGCACATATTGAATGCCTAATCCTATTCAACACAAACCGGGGACTTATCTTAATTTATAACCCGTCATTTATCTCAAGTCATTGTTTTCGAAACATGCGAAATGCAAATCGTGCAAAACTTGCGACGCCCAACTCCCACCCAAAACTAAACAACATTTATAACCCGTTATGAGGAAAATTATAAGCGTCTTGAATTTGAAAATTTAACAAAATGCATCCTCTCGCGGTTCTTCTTTGTTTTATTGCGCTCAAACATGACTTGCGAGAACCTAACGATCCGTGTAGCAAACTGATCTAGATATACCTAGGTACCCAAGCACAATCCGTACAAATGGATCCCGGTGTAACCGCTAACGACTTACAAGGATTCAATGCATACGTTTGTGGCGTTTAAGGGTTACCACCAAGCCGCATCGCATCGACATCAAACACACAAGCTATTAATAATTGTTCAAAACATTTGCAACCGGTAGCGCACACCCATAGGCAAACGACATTAATGGAATGATTAATAGAAATTCAAATATTATGAGTATTAAAATAATTGATGGTGACGGCTGTTGTGGTTTGGTAACCCTTGGTGGCGGTGGTATCCATAACGTACGTACATGTCGATTTCCGAGCAGACACCGCGCGTGATCCGTGTAAATCGTTCTCGTAGTTACCAGCGCAAATGCAAATGGGGGCGCGCCGCGGCCGTTTAGTAATAAAACGTGTAATTTATTTCGTTAGCGATTGATTTACGATCGAAGGTTGTGTACGTGTGTGTGTGCCGCAACAAACTCCGTGTTTCTATCCCGCGCCGCATTGCTAACTAGTCGGAAGAGGCGAGGTGGGTGGATGTGCACTTGTGCGCGCTTAAGTGCCTTTCATATTCATATGTGGCTAATATATCACTGAGTGGTTAGCGCATGTCAAAAGAATAGCACTATTAGAACAGTGATTATGATGCGCTGTGCTAAATACTAAAACTTATCATCATTTTGGAGAGAGATAAAAAGAGAACAACTTGGTTGAATTGCAATTAGTGTACTAATGAAACACCAGCCCATGCTAATATAAAATGCATTAGATGCATAAATTTATTACATCATATAAATCATTCTTCACCTCCTTGCCTCTCGCCAGACGATGGAAGAACGCTAGGATGAGCGATGTTGGAACAAGTCATTAAAATTATTAAAAACTTTTTCCCCTGGACGCCATCACGATATTACGATTTTATTTCGTAACTAATTAGTGTTTATTAGCGTTTTAAGGTGGTACTTAAGCCCAGCATCAGAAGTGGATAATCAATGCTTGCCTGCTCACCAACCTTTATTTTTCTTCTTTATCATGGCTGGATGGAGAGCTTAACGACGTGTTGACTGTTTTAATCACGAATTAATTAATGGAAAGTCTAACAATTTTTATTCACTTTACGCTGGTTTTGCGATCGAAATTTAAAACCACGAGCGAGGTGAATTTCAGATTTATACATTGAGTTCCTGACAGGCTTGGATTTTCGACCTAAATTAGATTATGATTATACACTCGGTGAGGTGTATCTGATTACTCAAAAATTGAGTGAGGAAACAACACCCGATTGGAGTTTTGTAGGCGCATCACGATTTCGAGATTGAGAGATGATGGCTTTCTTTCCCCGATGACCGTGAAGAGATGCATTTATATGGGCGTGATACACCAAGTGTCTTCTTACGCAAAGCTTCTCTTAATATTATTGAAAGAGTAAAATTTTAGTAGCCGCCAGTATATCAAGGTAAAAGTTACGTTTTCGTGTAATTATCTACGAATACATCGGCCCACATAACTTTCGGGTGCAGGGCTTGTATATATCTACTCAGTCATAAAAAACGAGCCTGGTTAGGATGGCGCTGACGCATAATTGCCCGACTTATCAACACATTTGGAATGCTTCCAATTGCTTAATCCGAACTTCTTTTCCTTCCTCCACTTACCAATCACACCAATCACGAAGATCAAGATCGAGAAAAGGATAAAATTGTGTTTACCTGGAAATTGAGAAGAAAAATACGAAATGAGATACATAGCATTAAATCAAATCATATCAGGAACATTTAGAAACTCAAAACGAAGGAGTAAAACAATAGGGACCACCTCTATTACTGTATTATTGTATTATCGTTTGCAGTTTATTATATTATGTTACAAGCGCTAGAACTTAACTAAAACCTAATCTGGCATAAAACAATAAACTATTGCGCGCGTGGTGAATCGGGGAGAGAGAGAAAGAGAGACCGTCTCCGGCTAGGCGAAAGATATGACATTTAATTTAAGGGCCCATCAAGCATGGCGAGCTCGGACTGCATTGTGCGCCTGGTGCGCCCGCGTATCATATCGCGCCGACCATTGTCTCTCCGATCTTGTCCCGCAATAATCGTAACTCGACCTTTTAATTTCGTTTTGTAATTCTTTCTTTCATGCGCATCACCAGACTGCATTTCTTTGCTTGGTGCAGTGCACAAATGACCTCAGCTGGAGTGCAACTATCTTGTACTGATTTGATGATGCTGCATTGTATATGATCAAGTAATGAGGAAATACTGAATGAATTTAAGTAGGTAACTATACAAAAGAAAGATGGCTTTTGTCCTTTCTTTTTCAATATGCGATATCAAACAAGTGCTAATACTTAATCTTATTTCCATTGTTTTTGGTTATCTATATTGCCATTTCTTATCACTGGGTTATTCACAGCGCGAAATTCATCCCATTGGTACCAGACGAAGAAAGTTTTCATACAAGGAAAGTACAGGAAAATACAAGAAAATGATGCAATGCAATCAAGTTAGTGATGTTCATACAAATAGCATAAGCATAGTAACGAATCGAATCGAATTGGTGGATGGATAGCTTGGGAATGTTGGGTGATATCCGGTCGGTCGGTGACCGGCATGAGGTGCGATACCAATCGCTGGCTTAGTAATATTCAGAAGAATAATATTATTCGAGTCGCAGCTGCATGCCCACAACCGCCTGCGATTAGGATAATTTAGTGCATTACTGATAAAGTGCATCACGAGTCCGGCGTGTGCGTTTGACTTATCGGATCCGGCACGTGATATTTTATATTACCTTTTAAAATATAAATGTGAAGTTCATTACAATATTCCAATCGGGAAAGTATTAAGTATCCTTTTCTCAAACGACAACAAATTCCAAAAATGTAATTGCAATAATTGCCAAAGCAATCGATATAAATAACAAAAGAAAATTTAATTTTAAAATTCTATACATATTAACTTTTCAACCAAAATAATTGCTTAGTTAAATTTTTGTTAGTTACGAATGAAACATCTAAATAAATGATTGAAGTAATTTAAGCGAAACAAGAGAAATACCCTTGCAGACAATTAATTTTCAATTAAGAATTGAAATAATTTAACACTTAAAATATGCATGAAACCGCATGCAAACTTTAATCAAACCATCGCCACAGCAACACTGCTGGTAACTAATTCGAAAAACAATTGCAGTTGAAATGGCCATCCTTCCAAACTGGCATTCTCCTTTTCAGTCGGCATGCGAGTAAGGAGACAAGCAAGCCACCACGCGCCTATGTATACAAATGAAAACAGAAATGGTCAAGCTCGCAACGAGTTGTGAAACCAACAAGTTTACAAATTAATAGCGCCGCTTCCCGATGCGGACAACGGCAGAGTTGGCCATCATCGCACACATCGCATTGTACCGTTTTGTACCGTTTCGATTGCTCGTAAATCAAAAACGGCTGTTGTGCGTTACCACTGTGTGCAGTGTGCATCCAACTCTACAGGATGACCCAACAGGGATTCAAACTTGAAACAAAAGCGCGATCGCAATACATCCTGTAGATAACCCTTTCACATATACTGGATGTAGTACTGATGTAGTAGATAGTAGTAGCAGAGAAGGGCATCGAAGCGCGCGCGCGCGCGTTGCAATAAATTACGCGATCAACATTGCGGCTGCAGTTCGCGAGATCGCCGGATGCGATCGGAAGCGCACCGCGACGCGCACCATATTTAGCGATTCGATTTCGATAATTATAGATGTGTAGCCGCCGCCGCCGTTGATGATTGCCATCGATAGCCGTGCGGCACCTTAACGAGTCCAACCGCACGCGTGCGGCTGATCCAATCGTAGGATTAGATACTGCTTGATCATAAAATTAACGCTCTTTTAATCATCCACCGGCGCTGGAGTCGCATTCTTGTCTCTTCCGTATTAATAAATATTTAAATAATACAGAAATCAATTGATTTAAGCTTTACATATTTCTTAAACTATGCTGATAATGATAATGATTGGAAGTTGAAAGCTATGAGGAGCATGTTTGGCACCTGTACAGCAAGTAGCAAAGATAACATAGTCGTCGGAACCCGGTGCGATTTCAAGCACCGTAGCACTAATTACAACATCAAACACAAAACTCCCGTCTACAGTAATTCTCCTCTTGCCACTCGCCCGCGCTTGCGATGCACCCGCAAACGCATACAATGTGTGTTTGCATAGATCGCATGAAATAAGAATCAACTTCAAATGTTATACAACAGCAAACTAATGAATTATTGATGTGTTCTCTCCTCGACCGTTTCAAATCATTTAGTTAAAGCTGGGTAAGTGGTAACAAAGTGTATGTATGCGACACTCAAATATGTCTCTCGGTGCAATGCAGCGGCGAAAACAAGAAGAGAACAGAACTACCACGACCACAAAACTCGGCGGCGATTCCCTCAAAGACCCAAGAGAGTTCATCTCCATGTCCCTCTCCTTCAGAGGGCACCAGAACCGTCTCAATGTCTTTACTCATTGCTTTCTCGTTGTTTTACATGCTAGTTAGAATTCGCCGCAACTGTAAACTGCAAACGACAACATTTGTGTTTGGAAGGTAAATC
>JARJDR010011564.1:0-10903 GCA_030264135.1 Myllaena sp. GC000078 | reverse complement strand
TTTTAGTGTGTGTTATATAGAGTTGATTTGCGCCAGTAGCGCAATTTTTCGCACTTTGCACGAACGTTGAATGGCCGTTAACGGTCAGTAATACTGAAATAAGGAATTTATTGAATAATTAAAAAACTAGAACCAATTTCAAAAAAACGGATTGCAGATTTGGATTCAGCCTGCGAATCTAGCTTAGAAACTGCTTTTGTTTACTCAGGTCAAAAACCGTGTATTATTTAATTGCCGTCCGGCGCGACTTCATGTACTGCCATACGACTGGGTCGCGCCGGACGGCAATTAAAGCTATTTCTAAGGTTGATTCGCAGGCCGAATCTAAATCTGCAATCCGTTTTTTGAAATTAGTTTCAGTTTTTGAATTATTCATTAAATTCATTATTTCAGTATTACTGACCGTTAACGGCCATTCAACGTTCGTGCAAAGTGCGAAAAATTGCGCTACTGGCGCAAATCAACTCTATATAACACACACTAAAAATAGCCAGATTGGAATAGTACTTTGTGTTTGGCATTCATTTGAATCGAAGAATGACTATTTTGCGAACTTGGACAAATCATTTTTTTTTTGCGGGGATAAATAAACTGGAGAATTGCTGGACTAATTGCATAAGCTTAATAGAAGACTGCGATGAGAAATATAAACAATTTACCCCAAAAATCCAGTAATTTTCCATTTTGGAACGGACTTTTCAAACTCATTACGTAAAAACGCAGTAGCGCCACTATTGGAGAACTCAAAAATTAGAACCAATTTCAAAAAACGGATTGCAGATTTGGATTTAGCGCGCCAAAATTATTAAAGAATCGTTCTCATCTACTCAGATCAAAAAGTTGACCGAGATTTGTAAACTTGTGTAATTATTCGGTGACGATAAAATCATGTACTAACCACGCGCAAATGAGCAAATGTTGCAAAAAATACAAACCTTAAAATAAAATGGCGCACTATACTAGAAAAATATTCATGCAAAAGGTTATTTGACTTTTGTTTTTGTTTTCACACAATATCATCAATATTCCCCTTATAGATTTTTATCCATATTACCTATGTTTGGATTTCAATTCGGATACGTAGCTAACAATAATTGGAAAAACCTTGCAATTCCATGCATTTCTCCTAAATATCAAACAGAATAATTCAAGCCACACGTAACCACTGCACATATGCTGATACCAAATTACATATTATCCTTAATGGGCGGCAAGGTCGCGGCATGCACTCCACTCCACTCCACGCATATACACGCAGGCAAACACACGACATGCACAATGTCGTCCTTTTGCCGGCTAGCGCAGCCTTGACGGGAAGGACGAGGACGCTGTGGCGCGGATTCCCGGCGGCAGCGGCGGCGGCGGCGGAATCAATAAAGCTATGCGCGCGACTCCACTGTGACCGCCACCAACCACCAACCACCACCCCCACTACCACCGTTATCCTCATCGTCGTCGTCGTCGTGGTCGTCATCGTTGTCCTCCCGACAAAAAACCATCAAATCCGGAAATAAACACACAAAAATGTAAAAACCCCTCGTTCGCGTGTGTGCTCCTTACAATGTGTTTCCGGAAGTGTTGAAATTGACATTCATCATTGGCGAGTTAATGTGAACACTGTCCGAAGATGTTAGGCAAGGGACTGGACATCATCGTGTTTGTCCTGCTTCTGGGCGGGTGCGCATTGCAAAAACCCAACACGGACGCGCGCCGGCATGATGTCTACATTGCCGGCTTCTTCCCCTACGGGAAGGGCGTTGAGAACTCCGATACGGGTAAGACATGATAGAGTATTATAAGGAGCTCACCCTATGTTGCTTGCATGTGGGTTGTTGCAGGACGAGGTGTGATGCCCAGTGTGAAGCTTGCCCTCGACCATGTCAATGAACACTCGTCGATTTTGCGCAACTACCGCTTGCACATGTGGTGGAACGACACCATGGTAAGCACTCCTTCAATCGGGTGGGCGGGGTTCCCGGGGTCCGCACTTAAGTCGGTGAGCGCCGCGGTCGGGAAGACAGTTGCGGCGGATTGCGTTTTACGGTCGAGTCCGTTCACTGCCTGTCCAACCGTGTCGTTATCTTCACCGTACCATCAATTGTGGAACACCTCCTCAGCTACATAGGTCTTTACGGGAAATGCAGTTTTAACTTTCTAGTCTTCTTTGGTCAGACACAAAATCTGTTCTGATTTGTTAGTGTAATGCTGCGGTAGGCGTAAAAGCCTTCTTCGACATGATGCACAGCGGTCCCCACAAACTGATGCTCTTTGGTGCGGCGTGCACGCATGTCACTGATCCGATCGCCAAAGCCTCTAAGCATTGGCACCTCACGCAGCTCTCATACGCTGATACGCATCCAATGTTCACCAAGGAGAACTTCCCGAACTTCTTTCGCATTGTGCCGAGCGAGAACGCCTTCAATCCGCCGCGCCTCTCGCTGCTGCGCGAGTTTAATTGGACGCGTGTGGGTACCATCTATCAAAACGAGCCTCGCTATTCGCTCGCTCATAACAGGTAACCTACCTATCTACCTACAAATAGTCTACCTACCTTATATATATACAAATGTTGTGTGTAGATTGGTTGCAGAGTTGGATACGCTCAGCTACCAGGTGGTGGAGACGCAAAGCTTTACCAATGAGGTGACCGTCGCGTTGCTCAAACTCAAGGAGAAGGACACGCGCGTTATCCTCGGCAATTTCAACGAGCATTGGGCTCGTGTGATCTTCTGCGAGGCATACCGACTGGAGATGTACGGGAGGCGCTTCCAGTGGGTCATAATGGGCACGTACGCGAGTGACTGGTGGACGAAGACGGCTGGACCGGATGCCAACTGCACTGTGGAGGAGCTCGCCGTAGCACTCGAACAGACTATTCTCACTGACCTGTTGCCGTTGAGCACAAGTGGCGAGATTACCATTTCCGGCATTGTAATTCCTTAGCATTCAGTGCTCACGCAAGCGGGTAGTAATGTTGATGGATTTTTGCAGACAGCTGACGAGTACCATACCGAGTACAATTCACGGCGTGGCGCAGAGTACTCGCGCTTTCACGGCTACACCTACGACGGTATCTGGGCGGTGGCACTCGCCATCCAGAACGTTGCCCATAAGATCCGCTACTTCCGCCGCAATCAAACTGTCATTGACTTCAAGTACCGTGACCCACTATGGGAGCGATTATTTCTTGACGCGTTGCATAACACCAGTTTCGAGGGTGTTACCGGTCCGGTGCGCTTCTATGACAACGAGCGCAAGGCGAGTATACTACTCAAGCAGTTCCAGGAGGGACGCGAGATCAAAGTGGGGGAGTACAGCGCCTCTACTCACCATCTGGATCTCACTCTCGGCGCGCCAATGCGATGGATCGGAAAGTAATTGGCTTACCAATCACCACCAATCCTAAGATTAATTGTGGGTTTGTTGTAGACACCCACCCAAAGACCGCACACTCTTGATTATTGAGCATACACGTGTTAATAAGACGGCGTACGCAATCTTTGCGTCACTTGCGTGCTGCGGTATAATCATGGCGGCGGTGTTTCTTGCCTTCAACATCAAATACCGCAATCAGCGGTATATAAAGATGTCCAGTCCGCATCTGAACAATTTGATTATCATTGGCTGTATGCTTACTTACACGAGCATCGTGTTCCTCGGGCTGGATTCGGGTCTTTCCAGCGTGGATGCCTTTCCGTACATCTGCACAGCGCGTGCGTGGACGCTAATGGCGGGCTTTTCGCTGGCGTTTGGCGCCATGTTCAGCAAGACATGGCGCGTGCACTCGATCTTTACTGATGTTAAGCTCAACAAGAAGGTGATCAAAGACTATCAACTTTTCATGGTGGTTGGTGTGTTGCTTGGGATCGATCTGGTGATTATGACTACGTGGCAAATTTCGGATCCCTTCTATCGCGAGACAAAGAAGTTGGAACCTTATGTAAGCAGTTTTCAAACAGGAAACACAAAAATTGAAAAATGGTTGGTTTCAGCCACATCCATCGAGCGAGGATATTATTATCATCCCGGAGAATGAGTACTGTGCGTCGGAGAAGATGACAATTTTTGTGGGATCCATCTATGCTTACAAAGGACTTCTAATGGTAAATTATGTTACTTAACGCAACTTAACTCAAACTTAACCTCAATCTACTTAACCTAACTTGATCTCACTTGTTTTTTCCCAACCTAAGCTAATGGTAAATTTGGAATTTTGATAAAATCATGAATTTTACAGATTTTTGGAGCATTTCTTGCATGGGAGACGCGCAACGTCCAAATTCCGGCGCTAAACGACAGTCGCCATGTGGGTCTGAGCGTGTACAACGTCGCCATTATGTGCATCTGTGGCGCTGCTGTAGCTCTGGTGCTCGCCGACCACCAAGACGCGATGTTTTTAATCATCGGCGTGTTTGTAATGTTCTGCACAACGGCCACCCTCTGGTTGGTCTTCGTGCCGAAGATGGTGGAACTGAAGCGCAATCCGGCCGGATCGATTGACAAGCGCTGCCGCGCGACCCTACGCCCGATGGGCTCAAAAACACGCCGCGATTCAAGCGCCTCCGAAATGGAATCCAAGATGAAGGAGGTAAAAGCGAACAACTCACGTTTCCGCAAGACTCTGCTAGAGCGCGAGGGTGAACTAGCGGCGCTCGTGCGTCGTTTGGGCAACGAAGCGCGTGAATTGCTCGACTGCACCGTCGCGACCACCACAACAACAACAACTTCAGCGGGTGGTGAAGTCAATCGTTTGTCTGTACCACTGTTGAAAAAAGACGGCCCGTCGGCTACCGAAACCAGCGAGATCACTTCGTTGTGCAGCATCAGCAGCACGCAGGAGCAGCACTTCCATTCCCTTCAGCGAGGCGAGAGCCAAAGCCGACGGCGGCTGGTGCGCGGGGACTCTATGAACGGCGGCAGTGGTGTGCTGCAAGCCAACGGTGGGGTCGAGGATGCGGTGGTACCCACAACGACGACAACGGTAACGCGTCGCACACCCGAACTGCACAAGGCGCAGACATTCGATGTGGAGCATTCGATCGCGAGCCATCGTGAGCGTGAGCATAAGGAGTTGAGGCGGATGAGCACCAAAGGTGAGTCGATGGCACGGCGCTGTAGTCTGAAAAGCACACCTGCAGAAGAACCGTCTGTGGAAACCGCTACGACCACCACGGTGAGGCGTGTAAGCATACCAAACCGTTCGTCGACGCCGAAGCGTAAGCCCGATCATGGCACGCACGTGGTGGCGAAGAGCGAGCTGTGGGATACGGGAAGCACCCAGCATCAGCATCAACACCATCAGCATAGCTTGTGCCGGTGTGCTGGTAAGCAACGAGCCGCGTCCCGAGTGAGTGTCTCGACGGATGACGAAGACGCCACAGCGCCACCGATGCATCATCGGTCGGTGTCAGAGCGTAGCACTCGACACCACAGTGTTTCAACCACTGCACCAGCCACCACAACGGTGACTACAACCTCACCAGTGGTAACAACTCCTGTGAAGGTTGATAAGAAGGAGCACAAACTAGCGCACTTCCAGAGCACACCAAATGTCAACTCGGCGACGTTGCGTCCCAAGGGTTCGGCGAAGATGCACCATCACCATGCACACCATCACCATCATCATCATCCACGCGGGGATATGTACAATGCGACGTCTGAAAGCGAGTTGCTTGACAGGGAGATTTTGCCCATCTTTCAGAAACTGCTCACAGAACGGAATAAAAGCCAGCAGAACATTGTCGATTACTCGTTCGGTCGCTCCTGTCCGAACATCTCGATTAAGTGCGACATCGTCGAGTATCTGTAAACCTTCTAACGTAACTAACTGTGTCCTTCTTGTAAACTACGCCCAGAACTCAATCATGTCTATTAATATTACTATTACTATTCGGAAAGTACTAAAAGGGATAGAAACGTACCTTAATCTTAAGTCGGATACTAAGATATTGCCAAGATAACAGAGGATTTACGCCTGCCTTTACACATAGAGACTGTTATTAAGTATATCTAGCGACCATCCTCAAACACAGGACAAAAGACATTACATTGTAATTGATGTGGAACTATTTCAACGCTTCATTACTTACTTAATTACTTACATGTTAGTTCAATCATTGCACACAGAGTTTCATTTGCAAATGCAATTCGTGTAAATAACAGCTGAGCTTGGATTAGGATTAGGTATTGTTTATAACTCTGGCCTGATAGATTGATACGTGTTGACCGTTATTAGATATAATATTTAACTACTTGTCGTGTTGATTAGAACTATGTTGGTTCCTAGCAGTTTGTTTTTATAATTTTCGAATCTTTATGCAATGTTATTATGATGGAATTGCTTTAAGTAATTTATTAAGTACTTATAAAATAGTCTAAGATCTGAAGATGGAAATAAATGTCGTATGTCAAAGAACATGTTACAATGCTTTTACATTGCAGCTTAACCAAATTTCAAGCGGCAAAACCGTAACAACAAAATCCAATATATTCGATAATTGATTCAATATTGGTATATCTTGTGTGTTTATAAACATTGGTAAAGTAGCACTTCGACAGTAAAAACAGCGGTCGCGAGTGCAACGCATACCTTCCACATGATAAACACACACTCCAAGTGTATCATGCCGAGTGCGCTGAATTCACCGATATTACCGCCGCCGTCGCGACTCAGCGTGAGATGTAGTTGAATTTTGTAGTCGGACGGTTGTTGTGATGCCTAAAACATTCTCTTCTTAAGTGTACATAAGTTGTCATTCACTTACATGACGTTCCCAGTAAGTAATAAGTCCGTGAGCAGCGGCACGATGCTGCAATGCGTTGAGAGACGGCAGCAAAACACTATGGCGACGCAGATAGATACCAGTAAGCATCGAGTACATTGGCTCAGTCATCGGTTTATGCTGCTGAGCACGCGCCAAAGTAATGTAATATTCATAACTATAATAATCTGGTAAAAAATACAAGCAAATGTCAGACAGATAAAAACGGGAAACGGAAACATTACGATTGATTTCCTCCACGATGAACGCCGATCGGCCGTTCGCAAACAGTTCGTCCAACGCACTGTCACTCATTTCGGGCGCAATCCTTCGATACTTGTTAAAAACAGTCCTCTGTGGCTCCTGAACAATTCACGAGTACTTACCACGAATAAATAATACATTGTAATATTTTAAAACTTATTAGTACTTGTTCTTCGCGTTGAATAATCCTGGCAACATCGTAAATCGAATACCAATAAAGATCGCTGGCGGCCAAATCATTCAAAGTGCGCACATCGTCTGTGTAACTGCATTCAAGAAAATTATGGTATAATCACAAACTAAAGCTTATCCCGCTTATAAAAATTGATATGAGGAGAGGCTTCGAGGAAGGGCCGCCGGCCAGGCATACAGCGGAGTATTTAAACACGTTGTAGGAATCGAAACCAAATATATGGAACGCGTGATATTTGTAGAAAATGTAGAAGTATTAGTTATTAATGTTAATTCCGATATAGGAACTAGCTACTCGGACAGTGATCACGATGATAACGACTAATTTTTTATAATTTAATTTTTACTTTGACTCTGTGTTTTGATTTTAAAATCGCAACTCGTACTTCAATATAGTCGGCCAGACTTTTCATGGACTTGTGTCCCAAGGTATTTGAAGTACATAGTTAGGTTGAGCGAGTAGCAGGTAGAAATTTTGGTCCGCTGTTGCTCTTGTTCATAGGATGGACCCCTGAATCCATTTTTATTTTGGATGACCAGTAAAACGGATTCTAACCTGGGTGCAATGAAACCACTGGTGACTTTTGAGATGAACAGCGTTTGCATCACAATCATGGCGGCGAGCAGCGCGCCAATGCTGAAGCGTCTAACCCCACGCAGATCGCGATCGGCCACGCCTTGTGCCAGGTACACCGCCGTGAGCACAAAGAACAGGTTGCGAGTGGTGTGCAGGCGCAGATGACTTGCAACAAACACAATAGAGATGGTACATACCCAATGCATTTTATATATCAAGCCATGTATATTTATATTTATACTTACTTCAAAAAGAGGAGATGAATAGCATAAGCACCATAGCAGAGCGCAAAGCACAGCCATACCACCAATGAGAAAATGCCGGCAAATGCACGCCAGCTACTTAGTAGACGTGGAATTGGAACAATACAAAACACGCGATACATGGCGTACGGGTACGTGTAGTCTGCATACTCGATGTTGTATTGCGGTGTAATGTAAGCGCCGTCTACAAAAAAAAGGAACAGATTACCTAGACGGTACTATGAACGTCGAAATACTCTAAAATTTCCTTAATCAAGCGGATATATTCTGAGATTGAGACCATAAACATAAATAAGAAGACTTTTGGACTAGTAATTATTTACAGGCCAGCACGTCCACCTCATCATCGAAGAGCAGTTTGAGATAGCCGCGCATAGTGCCGTTGGCGAAGATGATACCAAAAAGACCGCCCCGGTACGCCGCGTCCAACGTGGCGTTATGCTGTCGTGCGTATTCCCGTAGAAGCTGCAGCTCACTTCCGGTCATTGCCTGGGGCTCACTCATCGGTAGTGAGTGGCCGGCGGCGATGCGTAGACGGCGACCGTGTTGGTCGCGCAATTTGTCCGGCCACAACTCGCTTTGAGACGAATTGTCCGACAGTCGAATGACTGTCACGTTATCAAGACCCACGTATGCATGCGTGTAGAGTTCATACAAATGCGTTGTATGTAATACCACCAGCATGTTGACGATGAAGCGCATTGCTGGTGCGCTGCAGAACGCGTCCAACGTGGTGCCATCATCGATGTGAACAATGTATTTGCGTTCATGGCGTGCGACGCTAATACGCCGACGCAAGTATCTTTCATAGGCGTCTACAATGGTGATTGGATTGTGGGTTGCGTACAGGAGTACTATGTCACATTGGTCCCAACCACTTGTGTTGGGTACCCGCAGATCGTTGAGCGCCAGCAGGTATGATGGTGCATGGATGTAGTGCAAGAAGTCAGCTGCCGGCAATGTGGAAATTTGCAGTATGCACGCGTTCGAATTGCTTGCGATGGTGGCATTTAATATGACGGTTAGCAAGTTGTTTAGTTCGCTGGCGGACATATTGGTGCTGTGGATAAGTTGTAGACAGTCGGTTATATTTCTTTCAACTTTTGGTTTTCGATGCAATACGATGTTTATCTGGTGATATGATGTATCGATTGTTGTCAAGACTATACATTTATTTAGTACTTAGAGTGTTTTGATGGTAATTTACTAACGGTAATTTGTTATCGATTAGTAGATAATCAGGCTTGCACAAGAAGGGTGATAAACAAAAATAAAAACAATTAAACATACCACTGCTGTACCTATCAGATACGTGGCATGTATTTGGCCAGAAAACTCAAAAATCGACTAAACGTGATCTAATAACTTCTCTTAAATATCTCAGTTATTAACAACGTACAAATATATGTTATTTCGTTAGCCGTATTTCACAAATGAAGAGCATTTGATTAGTGCAACGAGCATCATTCCATCGAAATGCGAACTCTGCCCATAGGCTCAAACAATGCTCCGGCACTAATTCGCCTTTGAACCAATCGCTGCTCGGCTCGTTGCCACTCCAAGCAGTGTAGTTCTGGGCGGCCAAACGCTGTCCAGTGCCCATCCACACGAATTTCTTTGCTTCCTCCCAATCGTTTCCGGACGTCCAAAAGTTTGCATGTGCCAATCCTATAATTCATGCACTGTTCCTACTTGCCCTTGTTTCATTGATACTGTTCGTTGCTTACCCAATGCCTTAATATGACTCACAATGCAATTCTGCTCGTCCTCCGATTCGATGCTCACCAAATCCATTCCATGCCGGCGACAGAATGCCATTGCATTGAAGTAGCCCGTCTTCATGTTGTCAGAAAAGTAGTAACCGTTTTTGCCACAGTATTGCAATGGCATGGCGGGCGGTTTGTTGCATTTTGCCGTCATCAGTGGAGTAGAAGAGTCTTTTTACGTGATTTAATTAAAAGAGTAGTGTTTACAATTACTACAAGTTTACTTACTATAAGCCATGGTAGTGCATATCGCTGCGAAGAAAAAGGAGAGCACTGCACTAGCGTGCATTTTCGACAATTGCTGAAAGCTAACTAAATATCTATTGTAAGCCGATATTAACTGCTGCTTGGCTACTTATCGACTTGCGGATGTAGCGTGGGCTTTAGTGATTGCGGTATTCATGCCGTTTTGCCAATAGTTTGCTAATCAAAATTCTTAGAATTTTTAGTCAACTGCACATTTGATAATGACCATTGTTCTGAGCTCGATTTGTATTTCATGGAAGTTAAGTGAACGATACGTCTACGTTCTGACATAAGAACAAAAAGAGCATCGCACACACTACGTTCAGTTACGTTCTACTTAACTTTGAAGTGGTCAAATAAGCGATGGTGGGTTCGTCCTTTCATATCCGTTTCCAATGCTTGCAACAAGGCCCTGGCGCCGAACGGCACGCGATGTTTTACTGACAATAAAGTTAGGTAATTGGCCTACGGTGCTTGGAGCTGATTTCGCTTCAGGCGCTCACTTGATTCGCAAATGTTTTTCTGGTATACAAAAATAACAACTAAAATTTTCTATAAACTAAATACGTTCACAATAAACGGACATAATGAAAGGGATGATGCAAGAAACCCATCAAAGCATTCAAAGTAGGCAGGTTTCACCGTTTATACTGGACGGAAACAGTCGAAAGTGGTCGAAAACGATCATCAGTTCAAATTGCATATTTTAACACCTAGGATCAATATATCTTCGATTATTAAGAAGGTAGTTATAAAGAAGTAATTCTAAGAAAACTGAATCATCATTTCAATAACTGCCGCTAAAAATGCAGTCCGGCAACGTTTACTCAGCGC
>JARJDR010011560.1:0-10764 GCA_030264135.1 Myllaena sp. GC000078 | reverse complement strand
TGGCAATAAATAAGAGCGCATTAATTATTGAAAAATCCAAGCTGGTATGTAATAGTTTTTCATTGAAATTCGTCGATGAATGCGTAATTAAGCATTTTTGCGCAATTAGCGTGCCGCGTGCGTACGCGTTTTGTTCCGAGAGAAGAGGTAAATGTCGTCGGTTGGCGGCAGCGGTGGCGAGTGAGAGCGTTGAGCGTTCTACAGGTGTAGTTCACCTCGTGCCAAATAAATACTCATTTTGGCGAACCCGATATTGCGGCAGCAAAGCAAAACGCACACATATAAAAAAACACGCGTTTATCTCGTACGCATGCGCTACATACTGAATCATCGATACTATAAGCAAGCAATCAACAACAACAGCAGCGTTAATTGACGCTATCGACGCCGCGAACGGAATTAAGCAATATATCAATATCGGAATCAATTACAGCGCCAAAAAATCATTACTTATTAAATAGATAGCTAAGTATTATATAGTGGAGCAAAACAATTAACAATATGTGAGAATAGAAGTAATCAAGGACACGCCAACGGAAGAATTGCAAAACTTGTGCAAGTAGTAAATAACAATTTCGGGTTCTGCGCAAGACGTACTCGTATGTATGCTCAATCTCCCATAGGCATTCATTACGATTTAATTCAGCTGGAATTAAGTATGCCTAAATGAATTTTAAACTCCAAACAAAGTGTCCTTGCCGTTTTTCGGGTACCTATGTCGAAACACATGTTAATTGACAATTTGATTAGATTGCATTCTAACTTTCATAATAGCATCTTGCGGGGCCTCTGCAAAATATAATAAATATCCAACCAATTTGCAGAAATTCTAACGTACAAGCCAGCGAAGCACAACCCAGCGGGTGATTTCAACATGCAAGTCAAGATCTCAAGCAATCAGCAATAAAACGGCGAAGACGAGCGATGCGCTACACAACGGCGACGGCGACGGCGGCGGCGTATTGCTGAAATCGTCGGAGATTGTGAAAGAGCAATTCAGGCAAACTTAATGACACCGACGCAGCAGCCAGCAGAATCAGCAGCAGCAGCACAGTGTTGTGCTGTTGCTGTTGTTGATGATGATGATGAGAACCCACTGGCACTTGCAATCGAGTAAGTATAAATGTTAACGTGCTTTACGCGATACAAGAGGCAGCAGCAACAGCAACCGCAGGAGAAGAAGAAGAAGAAGAAGCAAGCGGCAAGTGTTGCAATGCAGCGGTCTCATCCGCGCCGCGAGAACAATTTAATCGCTCGGCGCTCACTGGCGAACGGTTGGCCAATCGCCGCGGCGCGGATTTCCCTTTCTTTTGCTCGCGACGACGACGGCGTGCGGCGGCGGCGACGACTTCCTTATGCAGAAGTGAAACTGACGCAATTGCCCCGGCGCGGCGCAGCCATGACCTGCTTAAACCTCGTGCATGCGTGCCGCGAATGGCAGAGCGTTTTCGGTTACAGATAAATTGTTCAACTTTTTGTTTCGCGACGCTTGACGTTGACGCAGCCGTAGGACTTAGGCATACAAGTGTACGAGTACGAATGTTTCCTAATCAATAGCAAAGCACTTAAGCGGCTAACTAATAGTTGGCTAACTCGGAACAATTTTTAGTTTAGTTAAGCAAAAGTGATTGGAGTTAACTGCAAAGTGTAATTTTCCAAGAGATTTTCTTAGGTTTATTTTTCGAGATTTAGTTGGATTCCAAGCAGTCCAAGCGGTCGGCTATTAATAATTAAAATACGCCGCGAAACGGTTACAAGGCTGATTTTGAACACACACTCGAACTTTTCACCGTTCGTCACATTAATTCCGTCTTGCTTATGCCATATTTACTTAATTTCTTTGCAAAATTAACCTTTAAGCGCAAAGTAATAAATGAAAAGTTATAATTTCCTCGAATTTCATTCCGAGATAGATTTTCAGGTCATCCGACGCGACGCCCAACCTCCTTTTTTCTTGTTGTCATCATCAACCGGAGTAATTGGAGCACAAGGCAGGCACACTTCGGATGAAATTCGCGCGCAGCGTAAAAATTACCTATTATTTCCGCGTAATGTAAACATTCGTTGTGCGAAATGAAAATACCCCGGGTAGCGACGCGAACTAATTAATTCGACATTAATACGGGCGTGTGCTACTTAGTGATTGAAGTGAATCTAGCTACCCCTCACCGAAACGCAATACGCTCGAGGGTGACCCATTTACATGTTCGATGCGTCGGAAACAAAAAATTAATTGATATCGATTCCATTTGACTCAAATTTGGCTCCTAAAATTCTCTATTTATTCAACTAGCAAAGATAAATCGCTTAGGAAATGACAGTTTAATTTTTTGTCGCCGAGATATTTTTAGCATTGTTTAGAAAACGCACGTTTCGTAGTTGTTTGGAATCTAATTAGGGTCGTGAGTATTTCAAAAATGGAAATATTTAAAATCAACACAAAAGTCACGCACTTCCACTTCCACCCTAACTAGTCATAAACCAGTCGATTAGTTCAAAGTTACTTTAACAAAGCCAGAAGCAGTGGAGGAAGAATAATAACAAGAGCATCATTGATTTCTGTTTTTTTTTTTGCGCTGCTCATCTTTTACGACAACGCACCCTACATACAATCGTCTAGACGAGATAAGATGCGCCAGTTAAAAGAAGAGTAATGCATGAGTAGCAATTTTACGATCACTTGACTTCATCGGAATGAATGATGAGCATTCACGCGCGCTTCTGGTAATTTTGGTAATGTCTCAAATTTAGGGGATGTTAGTCATAATACGGCTCTTTGTATGATTGCAGCTAGCGGATGTCAACATCGGGAGAAGAAGAAGAAGAAGAAGCAGCAACAGAAGTAGCAGAAGAACGAACACACTTGTCAGATGATTAAGTGTGCGGAGGGGTGGATGGTGGGCGTGTGTCGAACACTAATCACGCATATAATATGTGACTCCAGTGTCACATCGTGTGACCCAACCGACCGACTGAGAAATTTAAATATGACACCCAATTAAGTATCGACAATCCTTTTTTCAAACCGTTCTAAATCAGTAATCCTACACTAATTAATATCTATGACATTAATTGACAAGCAAAACTGTTTTCACATAGCTTTGGCGACTTAAATCGTGTTTAGTAACTTAAGTCATTGTTTTAGTGTTGCATTATAGGCAACCCATACGCACCTTTCTCAAGTTTCGGCGTCAACTGTGCGAGTTGCGATGATCTTTGCTGCTGTTGCTGCTGCTGATGATGTTGCTGTTGTTGTTGTTGTTGCAAAGTACTTAATTGATGCAGATTATTATTCGTAGGTGCCGCTAATTTCTCCGCGAGCAGCGGATTAGCGGCGGCGATCGTGAATTTGATCGCTGTGGAACGCATCTCCAGCATCACTTGTTGCTGCTGTTGCGATTGCTGCGTTTTGCTACTGTTCAAATTCGTCGAGCTCACCGTGTGATCCATATTGGGTACGTTATTATTTTCTTCTTGCTGCAAAACATTCATGTTACTCATTGCGAACAAGACACTACAAGACCGAAAAACCTTAATTTCCTGTGCGTTAAATTCATTGAGCAGATTGTCCAGTTCAAAGGAGGGATCATTCAGGTGCTTGAAGATATCATCGGCGTTGGGCTCATCCTGGTGCATTTGCGGCACCAGGCTGGAGAGGTCCGACTGGGATAACTCCCCCAACCCAACGCCACCACCGCCGCCGCCATTGCCGCCATTACCGCCATTCGCGGATGCTGATGCCGAAGCGGCCGCTGCGTTTTGCTGGCCAATTGCAACGGATGCATCCTATCCAAGAACAAATTAATAAGTAATGTTGAAGATGGTGTATAGTTTGAGGGGAGGGGGGGGTTTGTACCTGCAGACAGGAGGACAAATCGACCATTTTGCCATCGTTATCGGGACACCAGAGCAGGTCGTTGTCGATGAAGGGCATCGCCAGCGACATGGGCGACGGCCCACCCCGCCCGAGGACGTGCGTCCCCGCCACGGTGGTGGCTGGTGGTGCCTGCGCGTCGTTTAACTTTTAACAAGGACCTGCAACAAGCCGTAATTGTATCAACTATGTCATTGCAAAATCACGGGGATGGATTACCGTGAAATTTCGCGATGTATATCGAACTTTCTCGGACACATGAACGCGATGACGTCTGCCACACCAACTGCAAAAAGAAACAAGTGGTTAATAATAATTTCTTCGCAGCGATTGGAATTGGAGGTAAAACGAGTTATCATATGCAATGGAAATGAATGCATTTTGCGGAAGTGCATCGCATCGCTAATTGCCACCTTCGTCAATGCAATACTTAATAATTCAATACTTAATCAACTATGTGCGGCCGTTTTCACTCTTCGGCGAAAGTGCCAACAATTTGCATCGACGCAGGCGCTAATCGCGCTAATTTAATAATTATCTCCTTGCTTTGCTCTGGCGGGCGCACGGCGAGAAATGCGGAAATCGATTTCGCATCGCATGCAGCATGCAGCTAGCGTGCGTGCATCGCTGCAGTAGTAATAGAAAGTGACTTAAGTAATATTTTTCGTTAAAAAGTGCATCGCTGCGCCACCTATCCATCTAACCGGCAACTATTTGTACTTTTGCGCCGCTTGCCGTGTGGTGGCGCACGCAGTATCGCAACGCACAAAAATAAACACATGATCGCAACCGCAGTGAAACACTACCACCAGCACAACACCGGCGTGGCGTGCGCGGCGGCGGCGGTGGTTGCAATGAACCCGAACCCGAATCTCGACGATAAGGGCGATAAGGGCGCGAGTAGTGCAAGTGATAGGGATGAGGATGAACGCCTCAATTTCTACAGTGAGCGTTTTGATCCGGTGCTTGCGCTGCGCACGCCCACGCTTCGGCCGCCGGTGGGACGCGCGCGTGTTTTCGATAACCTCGCAATGTACGAATCGCATGTGAAACGGACGCGCGCATGCGCCAGCGGCTCAGCTGCTGCTGCCGGCACCTCCACCACAGCAACGCCAGAGCCAAAGCCCGCCGAGCAGCCACAGGTGTTTGAACGACGCTTTCTACCTCACCAAAGTACGTATGGACTTAGCATCACTCAGTCTAAGTGCTAAGCAAGGAAATGGTTTGAACCATTATATTATGATGCGAACGAAGGGTTTAAATTTATCCCCATAGGACAAATTACATAAGCAATAATAATAGTAGAGAGGCAGTGTCGGGAAAAGCGGCAAACTTTGGGCGGGTATTATTAAACGAGCTTTTCAAAGTTGGGCCTGGCAGAGCCGTCGGTCGCGGCCGTTGCTCCGAAAATTCAAGCGGGAGCACTGGAACAAAACTATATTTAAATTAACTGTCAATGACTCTCTCCTGCGTGCGTGCGTGCGTTCGGGGCACATATGCGATGTGTGTTAGGAGACGAACCGACGCTGTTCTCTGGCTATTTGTTTCCTATTTCCTATATCCTATAGTTTTCCCTTTGCATTCTATGCATTGCTGCAAGGCGACAAATAAGACGGAGGAGAAGACGTTTGAAAAGTAGAGCAAATTTTTCGCATAAAAATAAATGCTTTGACGTCAAAAGATTCGCGCAAAAAAATTGGGCCAAGGATTCCTTAAATCCTAGGTGACCAACATCAATTTTTATATCAAGTCTGGGTCACCGAATAAAATATTTGCGATATAAATTGTTCCGGTATAGTTTTGAAAACAGGATCAAATTTATGTACGTGTCTGTTTTTGGCAGAGCACGCATTTTGCGCAACTTTTGGGAACAGGTTCAAGGCGTTATCCTCGAATCGAAATAATATCACTGTACTGACCCCCAATATAAATTTAATTAAGTGGATAATGAATGAAAATAATTCGCGGATTGTGGACTTGGTGAACCCGAACGCACAGACGTCCTCTGCGGCAGGCCAACATACCTAGTATCTATTTTCATCTATTTTTTGTCTCCCGTCGCGAGATGACCATAATTTTGGCACTTTAACTAACGTGGTGGCATTTCGAAGATGTTTTGACTTTTTGCCTTCAAATCAAATTAAGGGAAATGCAAATTGCTACAACTTAATACCAAGTAACCACTTCCATCCCGACGCGACTTTCTTCCTTTCCCATTCGTCAATCGAATTGCAAAATGTTAATATTATCTGATTGAAAATGATAAGTTTTTTCCACGATGCGCAAACGCAATTTGTACAAATCGTTACACGATTGCATAAAACGCCGCAGTAGCAATTAAACGAACACGATTTCTTCGTAATGCTTATTAATTTTTTTCGTCTACCTATAATCAGAACAAGTAAGTATAATTACCAATAATGTGATTCGTTACTCAACAGCGAACCAGAGAAAGAAAAAAAAAAAGAAATTTTCATATACATATTACGCGGTTCGTATTAAACGATGATTAAAACTGACAGCATTATAACATATAATGCGCAAGTAAAAGTGCGCACACGCGCAATTGCGCTCAAGCACCAAGTGCAAGGCGCATTGGTTGCGCAAACACAACACGCCGGCTGAACTAGGAAATGCACCGCAGCGCGCCGGAGAAAGAAAATAGCAAATACCATCATTTCGCCCAGGCACAAAATGGCACTTAAGGCAGGCCAGGCCATGCAGCAGACTCACAATCAGAGGAGGAGTGAGTGTGCACCATTTCGTTTCTGCCAACAGCAATAGGCTGAGAGACACGGAGGAGAGCCGCGGAGATAGTAGAAGTAAAATTCGCTTTCACATCGCATCGGCTTTGCGCAGAAATCACGACAACGACCAGTGGGGCGGACGGGCGGGCGGGGGGAGGCGGCGAACGAGATGCATTTTGCCTAGGCTAGAAGCCGAGAGCGCATCATCATCGGCATCGGGCCGACGAGGAGATGATGCTTAGAACTAGGAGAGAAGTCCACGACCGACTATGACACGATATACACTACCTTACGATGCGCCTCAGCGGCGTATGCATGCGCCGCATCGCGACGACGACGACGACGACGTCCGCGGGAGTTGAACGACCGGACCCCGCAAAGTTCGCATATGCACACTCACACTCGCGAGCGCATGCACGCTGCGACATAACTTACACATGTTTATGTGTATACTAGACATTCTACAGGAGTGCATAGCATAGCGCATAGAATGCATGCCGGGTAATGCTATGACTTAAGTCAGTTCAGCGCCGCGGCTTATAATGTGCTATTATGCGTGCAGCGGCCCGACCGCCCGATGCCAAAAATCTTCGTTCCTGTTCCTGCTGTTCCTCTTCCGATTTAGCCATTTAGCATCCTGTCATCGCCATGGTGTGGGCGTCCGTTTAATAGGTTGTTTTTCTGTTTCAGTGCCCATTACGAAAGAACGTAAGCAGAGGAAACCATTGCATAATATTTTCACACGGATGGAGAGCTATCGTGACCAGGAGGGTGTTTTTGGGGTGTTGGAGCGCGCCAGGACCCACAGACTCGTCGTCAATGTAATCCCTATTTCTATTTGTTTTTCTATTTCTATTTCTCTTCTAAGAACTTTTATGCACGCCTTTTTAAAGCAATTACTGACATTTGAGAGTAGTGTAGAGTAAATAATTTCAGTTTCGTTAAAGTTTTTTTTTTGCCTTGCGGGCCTAGTGTCTTAGCCGCAAACGCTGATGGCGTTTAACGGTCGTTGCGCGCAGCGCGCGAGCGCACGTTCACTTTCTTTGGGAGAAAGTGCTTTTTATTCGTGCGCTCGCGTTCGCTCGCACGCCAAAACGCTCGCGGTCGTTGGCACTTAATTCCTAACTCGTTCGTTCGCTTCACCATTCCATATATCTTCCCAAAAATTAATAATTCATCAATGGAAAATATTGCAGCAAAAACCAATTACATAACTCTTTTAAAATTTTAAAATTTAAATTTGACCAACGGTTGTTTTTTTTTTTGCATCATTTTACTAGGTAATAACAACTGTACGAGAGGTGAGGAGAGCAGGTTGAATGAAATCGAAAACAAAAGTGCTTTCTGGCGTAATAATCATTATCATGATCATTAAACGAATCGTAACAATAAAAGCGCGCGGCGCCGTTTTGTACACATGCACAGTTTTCGGGCACGAAACGAATTCAATTTCGGATGATGACAGACTACAATTTCTTCACTAATTTATTTAATTAACATATCCAGGTAGTGAGGTGTGTCAATTCCATTACGGAACAACACAAACACAGTCATGTAGAAAAATTAGTCATTAAAATTTAGAAATTCGCTTTTATGAAGCCACCATTAATCCCAATCTGGTGCAGATTTTTATGTAAGCATGAAAATTAAAACTATAAGCAGTAAATAGACAACAAAAAGGTGCTGAGTTGCTTACGGTTGCTGCATGCAACTTACGTAAAGACATTTTTATAGTTTATCGGAAATACGTCGCATCGAATGCAGAAGAGAAAAATTATTCGTTTTATAACTGAGCAAAACTGAGCAAACCTAACGGTTTTCGTTAACATTTGCATACATACATACCAATTTTTTGTACGAAAATAATGCAAATATTATAGTAGTAAACGTCATCGTCATAGCGCACATATAAACGACGCGTTTAAGTAGTTTTTTGTTGTTGTATCGTAGTTGTAGTTGATGACCTTTGCTGGTGATGGTGATGGTGAATTAGTTATCCTTGATATGATCCTCGCACACAAACAAACTACACTTGATATGGCAAATCCGGAAGTGTCAAATCTTAAGCAAACATCATCATCATAAGGCGCAATAAAAATCAAGGATCATAATAATTTATAGCTTATAAATTCGCATTTAAATAAAATTAAGCGAAGAAAGCACAAGTTGCAGTAAACGATTCGTAATCGTAATCTTTAATTTGCAAATTACCGCCCGCCAATAATGAATGTGTTAATAAGTGTTTGTATGTATACGATTACGTCGTCCAATGTAACGATTTCGTATTCGGTATTAAATTTTAAGGTCCTCTGCCAAGGTCCTCGGCGTTTCAATGCCGCCGCCGTCACCGACCAAGTCGAAGTCGCGACGTCGATTCTTGGCTTTATATGGACATACACCACGAAATTCACACTCGTAACATAATCTCTCGTCGTTGCCACCGCGTGCACGCTTCTCCTTATTACCCAAGTGTTAGTTTGATTAAGTCCGATAGTCGATGTTGATGATAAATTATTTTCCGCATGTCGCCACTACTACCTTACACTATGCTTACGCGAATGCCTTTCGGTTGTCCTCGCCTCAATGCTATTACTTAAGTAATGTTTGGTTTGCATTTCGCGATCGATCTCCTCGCGCCATCGAAGGTCTGAGAAAGTAGTAGTTTCTTAGCCAATTATTAGAGTAGTAGAGTATTTTCCGAAAGAGTTGCCAAAACTTCATGAAGCACTTTCTCCACTAATTCTATTCTTCCTTAATTTCTTCAAATAGCATTGAAATTTTGTAATATTGAGCAATGATTACAAATTGGGGATTGTAGTAAATCGCAAATCGCACGCGTTGTAACCTTAGTTTGTCCATCGTTTCGCGGATTCGGCCATGGCGTTGACCATGATATTAAACAAAAACCGCTGTCGACCAACCAACCAACCAACCAACCAGCCGATCGACCGACTGACTAAGTAACCTTCTGTCTCTGCGCGCGCGCGCGCGCGTCGCGTTTACAAACCAACATATCGCTTGTAATAAACCAACAACCAACACGATTGGTGTATGTGTTAGTGTTTGGCATTGATGGTCTCGCGATTGTTGGATTACTATTTTTACAACACATTTATAGTAACCGCACATCGAAGGATTTCCTAGTTTGAGGCAAATCTACCCGCGCCGCTGCCGCTGAAGATGAATGCCGGCGCTCGGCACAAATTATCGCGATTATGATATGGAATATGAACAATGTGAATTAATTCCGCGCTCAACTCAAGTACGCGCCCGTTCGTTCGTACATATGCAATGCCGATTTGATTAAATTATTATTAGCTCTCCGGCGCTTGTGTGTGAGGTAGTCGACCTTGCGAAAAATCAATTCTAATTCTTTTTTAATGTCAGAATCGCAAGGACGATTCAATTAACTATACCAATCGCATTACTTAACTATTTCACATTTCGCACACACCACCAACACCACTTCTTCATCTTCTTCTTTCTTCAAGAGATTGATTTCTTTCTCTTTGCGACGCCTTGCCATTTTTCTATGCTAATCACGCATTTCTAATTAAGTCAAACTTGTTGCGCTTTTTACCAGATAACGATTCGTCATAGCCATGGTGTGCGCGGGGTGTGCGTGGGCGTGCCAACGGCCTTCGATAAATTCTGGAATATAACCTTGGCGCACGTCGACGAGTACTGGATTCGGCGGAAGAAGATGAAAGTCCCCGTGTTGACCACTACCCCTCTCACCGACAAGGACTACAGTCGGTATTTCCCGAAGGATAAGACCTTCAACCTGGCGGAAGTCTTGGCTGAAGGCGAAGAGCACCAACTGGGGCTGCCAGATAGCGCTGTGATTGCGGGTGGCATCCAGCAATTGCGAAAACTCGCCAAGTTAATGCTGGCGAACGCGTACGGAAGGAACAAGAAAAACAGCGAGCTTTGCTTTCGCCATGTGCATGAGTTGCTCATCCGCGGCGAGCAGATTGTTGTAATTACTTTATAATTTCTGTCATTTCTTAAGTATAAGAATTCCTGATTATTTTTTATATGCACATAAATTAATTCGAATAAAAACATTAACTAAGTAATGAATATCGTTTTAGTTGGTTGGATTTTATTTTTTCGCGCCTTTTCAGGTAATCCGCAATTTCG